>CM034148.1:839923831-839943831 GCA_019776745.2 Taxus chinensis | reverse complement strand
ATTTTCAACCGATTAGAGAGTCCGATTTACAGCTGCACAAGAATCGGAAATGATTAAATTTAATTGAAACATCATGCATATTTACTTTTTAGTTGGATGTTATATTTTCTTTCATTTTGTAATGTATATATAGGAAATGATTACAAGTAAAACTTAAAATTTCTTCAAAAATAGAGGCTGAAGTGCATTTTTAAGTTACAACAGTCATAGTTACAATTTCTTCAAAAATAGAGGCTGAAGTCCAGTGTTTTTAGATAATGTGACTGTTTTTTTCGGTGGTATATGAATAGAATAATCTATCATTTTAAGATAGTTTGGATACAAAAAGAAAACTTAATTTGCATTAACTATATTATCATCAAAGTTTAAACTATTGTTTGTGACAAGATATCGTGAATCAAAACTTTGTAACTGCTTTATCGAACATCTTGGTTTGGTGTGGACTTGAATTTACAAGTTAATCAACCTGAGATCAAATCCTAGTTTAGTAAATGGCATGTCTGTGCCAAGACCTTTGCTTGAGAGGCTGAGTCTAATAAATGCCTTACTAAGCACCTTTGTTTGATGTAGACTTACATTTACAAGTTAATTGACCAAAGATTAAACCCCAGTGTGAAATGACATGTCTATGCCAAACAAGCTTGATCCTTCCTTCAAGAGAGACTGTAATAAATGCAATTTTTCTAAGTGTCTTACCAAGCACCATGGTTTGTTTTTTTGGTGTGGACATTTTGTTGTGTTTTACCACGCACCATGATTTTGTGTGGACTTGCATTTACAAGTTGATTGACCGGAAATCAAATCCCACTGAGAAATGACATGTCTATGCCAAGCAAGCTTGAGCCTCCTCTTGATAGAGGTTATACCAAGTCAAATAAATTTTAGGGTCATACCTTTACAAGTTAAAATCCCTACAAGAACTGGCATGTTTATGCCAAGCAAGCTTAAACCTCCACTTGAGAGAGTCTAAAACAAATAAAAAAATTGTAAGTGCCTTACCAAACACCCTTACAACTTAATTGACGCGACATCAAATCCCAATGGGAAATGGCATGTCTATGTCAAGCAAGCTTAAACCTGCTTTAGAGAGGCTATAACAAGTGAAAAATTTGTGTCTTACCAAGCATTGTAGTTTGGTGTTTTGGTATGGACTTGTATTTAAAAGTTAATTGACGCGAGATCAATTCTTGACGAAAAATGCAACATTTGTCTGTGGCAAACAATCTTAAACCTACACTTGAGAGAGTTCATAACAAGTCAATTTTGTAAGTCTTACAAGTTAATTGACCCGAGATCAAATCCCAATGGAAAATGGCATGTCAATGCCAAGTAACCTTAACCTCCTCCCGAGAGAGGTTATAACGATTCAAAATTTTGTAAGTGCCTTACCAAGCACCCTCATTTGTTGTTTTGGTGTGCACTTACATTTACAAGTTAGTTGACACGATATCAAATCCTAAGGTGAAATGGCATTTATATGCCAAACAAGCTTAAACCTTTGCTTGAGAGAGGCTATAACAAGTCAATTTTTTGTAAGTGGCTTACCAAGCATCCTGGTTTGGTGTTTTGGTGTAGACTTACATTTACAAGTTAATTGACCCAAGATCAAATCCTAAAGGAAAATTACATGTATATGCCAAGAAAGCTTCTCATCTTGAGAGTGGCTATAATAAGTCAATTTTTTGTAAGTGCCTCACCTAGAAACCATATAACTTAATCGACCCAAGAGTAAATCCAAATTAGAAATGACAAATGGCATGTCTATATGCCAAGCAAGCCTAAGCCTTTGCTTGAGAGAGGCTATAAAAAGTCATAATTTTGTTCCCAATAACCCTTACAAGTTGAATGACCTATGATCAAATCACAATTTGGAATGGGAAATGACATGTCTATGCCAACTCAGCTTGAAATTCTAGTTGAGAGAGTTGATAATAAGTCAAATTGTGTAAGTGCCTTACGAAACACCTTGGTTTAGTGTTTTGATGTAGACTTCTATTTACAAGTTAATTGACCTGAATTATAATAATTCCTTATTAGCCAACTTTTATGAGAATTTACTACGTTAATGATACTTTTTTTCATATATGATTCCTTATCTGCTTAATTTTATGAACATCTATTACATTATTGATACTTTTCATATACATTAACACCTAATTTATAGGTTTTCATTTTCAATCTCTCTTTTTCGAGTAATTAGCAATCACACCTGAAAGAGGCTATAACCAAGTCAAAATTTTGTAAGTGGAGTAGCCTGGTTTATTGTTTTGGTGTAAACTTTAATTTACAAGTTAATTTACCTGAGATCAAATATCAATGGGAAATGATACGTCTTTGCCAAGCAATCTTAAACCTCTACTTGAGAGAGGTTATAACAGTTCAAAATTTTGTAATTCCTTACCAAACACCATGGTTTGGAGTTTTGTTATGGACTTACATTTACAAGTTAATTGACCCAAGATCAAATCCCAATCAGAAATAACATGTTTGTGTTAAGCAATATTAAACCTCCGCTTGAGAGAGGCTATAACAAGTCAAAATTTTGTAAGTGCCTCACCTAGAAACCCTACAACTTTATTGAACTGAGATCATATCCCATTTGGATATGCCAAGTAAGCTTAAGCCTTTGCTTGAGAGAGGCTATAAAAAGTCAAAATTTTGTTAAGTGCCTTCCCAATAACCCTTACAAGTTGAATGACCTAAGTTCAACTCCCAATTTGAAATGGGAAATGACATGTCTATGCCAACTGAGCTCAAATTTTTGGTTGAGAGAGTTGATAATAAGTCAAAAATTGTGTAAATATTGTGTAAGTGCCTTATGAAACACCTTAGTTTAGTGTGTTAATGTATACTTATATTTACAAGTTAATGGACCTTAATTATAATTATATAATAAATCCTTATTAGTTGACTTTTATGAGAATTCATTACACGAATGTTGGCTAGATTTTCTACATAGCTGAAAACCTAGGAAGTCATGAGATAAATATCCCTCATTTACCGGTGAGGCTCCCGTGTAAGATTTTGTTAATTTTATTTCCTAATATCTATTTGTTGGTATTACTTTAACTATGTAGCTCATGAACCATAGCTAGACAGTTTTGCAGCAAGTAAGCAGCTGTAAAGAAATGAATATATGCAGAGGAGGGGAAATAATTAAATACGAGAAGAAAGGAAAGAAGATGTGTAACCTAACCAATAGTTGACAGAGTTGATCACATGCACATAGACGAAACAAATAGATCTTAAAATGCAGAATTTGAAGCAAAGGACAATTTCAGATCTAGATCTAAGACAACACAAAGTTTGTGTAGAGATCTAAAAAGAAATAAGAAATTAATGCACCGTTGACACAAAGTTCTTTGGAAATCTACCTCTTCTCTATTCCTCTGATTGCAGAAAGGTATCAAGGGTTTCAGCTCAAAGTCTGGAACACAAGAATGTTGATTACAAATTCTCATCCTCTAACCCATATGTTCTTCCTCTATTTATAGTGTATAAAAGGCAATTACAAATAGGGAGCTTTAAATGAATTCCCACATGAGGAAGTTGTGAAAAGGGAAACAATTGGCAATCTTCCTCCTGGAATTCCTCTTTGCATGACATGCATGATTTATAACTGAAAAATAGAACCTTCTATTTTGCATGTCTGCCACCTATTTCCAAGTAATTGACTTCTTCAAGTAACCCCAATTACTTTTTCAGAGAAAATATAAGAAAGAGGAAAATAAATAAGAAGAAAAATGCAACCCTCCCAGTCTTGTTCTCCTTCCATACTCTGCATGTTGATCCAACTTGTATTGTTCTTCTGCTTCATCTATTTTAGCAATGAATGATTTGAATGATATCTCTGTCGTGGATCTGAGATACTCCCCATATGTTGTTGAATTCTTTCCTTTGATTCTCACCAAACTGGACCTAGAAGCAGGTGACTGTATCTCTACTTGCGGGTGCCTTGAAACTTTTGCAGTTCTTCAGTACATGCACTAGTGCAATGTTTTCCGTAAATAATTTAGACAAAAATCATCATCTTTTATTTAAAATTGCATATGATCAATTTTAAATTATGGAAAGCACTCCGGGTGAAGGAAAACACAAGTAAATTCAATGAAGGCTTCAACTGGAAGATTGGGAGCACATGCACAAGCTTCTGAAAGGAATTCTCCATGCAATGACTTCCACATGGGCTGCGTCAGAAACAAGAGGATGAATTTTTGCCAGAAGCCTTTGCAATTATGAGAGTTGGATCTGTCAATCAAATTGGTGATAATTTTAGGGCCTATGTATGTATCATTGACCTACACAAATCTGGAAGCTATGCATGATTCTGTTGATCCTTTTCTTTCATCATGCTTCATCATGGTTGGAAAAATCTTTGTCTGAGCTCTTTTTCTTTTAATTCTTCTATAATCCCTTGCAATTGGATCAATTTGTGTAGATCTGACAATTTCTTCTGATTTGGAAGATATATTCAATGTACCTGACATTGATTTGAGCACTTGTGATGAATAGCTACAATTTATTCATACAAAGATGGAGTCCATGACATGAATACTTGATTTTTATCACCAAAATATGAATATAAAGCCTATTGCCCTAAAATTTGAGGGTTTGCTTGCATGCAACGCAAGAAAAAATATTATTTAATTCACTCGGGCATATATCCCAAAATGTAGATGCTCAGAATGACCAAAATTAGACTATTCCAACCCTATGCGCAAAAACGGGAAGCTTCCATACAGTGGAAAACAAACTTTAATGTAAAATCCTCCTTCTTTTAGCGCCAAAACCTGTCTCGGCTGCAATCCTCATCAAAAAGAATTAATTGTTTCTTTGTTATGGCAGTCCATGCTTATATAATCCTCAACATACTTATTTTAATAACTGCCCTTCCTATTTCTTGCAATTTAATTAATAAACAATCATGTTTATTCACCCAAATTGGGCGCCCAATTATGCATGTTGCTGGTTGCTTTTAAATAAATTTATTTTATTTATTTTTAGCATGCATCCTTGACTTCTCCTCAGCTCTTCCACTTGCATTGAATTTCCTTCTATTTATGACGCCAAAATTGGGTGAATAAACCATTAATAAATATTATTAAATGCATGGTTATTCACCCAAGGTGGGTCGCATTTTTTAGCAAGGGTAATTTCCAAAAAATAGGAAGTCAACTTTGATGGGAATTTCTACCCTGTACTGCAGCTCCAAAAATTCCCTCTTTCACTTAAGTTGTTTGACTTTCATAATGAGAATTTTTACCCTGCAAGGCAGGTAAGAAATTCCCAATGGTGCTTTAAGTGATTTTCTTTTATAATGGGAATTTTTACCCTATAAGGCAAGTAAGAAATTCCCACTTGCCTGCCACCTCTAATATTCCCATTGCAACTTAAGTGACTTTGACTTCATGGGAAATAGTACCATGTAAGGAAGGTAAGAAATTCCCACCTACCTGCCACTACCAAAAATCCCATTGCAGCTTACACTCATTAATTCCAAAAAATGTGACTTGCTTGGGAGAGGCTTTTTGTGCATGACTTCATCTTTTTTGGTCAGAAGTTTGCATTTTGAGGCTGATTCTTTCTGGTGCTACGTCAATAGATGATCTTCAGATGCTTCAGGCAATTAAACAGACTATACTAAACAAAGAACGAACCTAGGGGAAATTCATAGAGAAACTGCGGAGAAAACCGAAGAAAAATGCAAAAGAAATAAATAAAAGTGAAAAACGTTGCCAGAAATTGCAGACAATGCCTTGAATTCATTCATGATGAAAACCCTATTGAGATGAATGAATACTGGCATGCAAAACTTCAACAGGATTCAATCGGAGCACAATTTACTTCAAATGGGGCATTATTTATTCAATAAATAATTAAATAAAAATTTCCCGCAGAAAAAAACTTGGTGGAGGGATAAAATGAGTTTGGGCATCTGGGTATTTTTTGAAATTGGCTCGTATGATTCACTAGGAATATTTTAATGTAATACGAACATCTTCTAGTAATAAAAACACAAAAGACCCGTTATTTAAAAAAAATGAAATTTTTTCAAATGGGTAGTCTCAGATTTCAGGGTGAAATTTGGGGACATCAATGAATGATAATTTTTCATATATGATTCCTTATTAGCTGAATTTTATGAGCATTTAATACACTATTGATACTTTTCATATAAATTAACACCTAATGTATAGGTTTTCACTTTCATTTTTCTAATAATTAGTAATCACATACAAGTAGTATAATGGAAATGTTGAAAGGGATGTGTTAAAGAAGTTAAACTGGAGGGAACGAAACATTGTAGGAGGAAGATGAATGATGAAGAAGGGGATTGAGGGAGGAAAAGTACAGGAATAAGGGAAATGTTGGGGAAATGTATATGAAACTATTATTTTGATGACAAGGCACATGTGAATCATGTCCCATTTTTGTCAATTGTTTGAAGGAGAAAGGAAGTGTAGTGCACAAATCATCGAGACAACATACTTTGGAGATATCTTGAATAACAAGGCCTTGTCGATAACTACTCACAATGGGATTAGTTGTTTATTTCAATGTCAACCCTTGTGTTTTGTAGTTAGTTAGAACCCACATCAATTTTAGATGCTTGCATATATACTACGACACTTTAGAGACAGGGACATGTGGAGAAGACTCGGCATCTCATGTCAATCTGATGTAGTATTTGAATTTGATAACCATAAAATATGACCGGCTATGTGCTTTTGCACCATCCTTATAGACCATTATCTTTAGCCATTCTCGAAGATTTCCCAAACAACAACATATATCAGCCTCAAGAGTTTTCCATGTAGATTTGTAGTTGACATTGGCTCCTTAACATTTTATGTTCTTAACACTTGTTAAATTTGAAGCATTGTCATATGTATATTCTTATGTATGTTATTTTAAAATTTTGACGTTTTGGGACTTTGTAATATGAGGTAATGGTAAAAGAAGATGAGATAAGACTAAGTACATGGTTGTTCTCGTAAATTTTGTAAGGAACTTATTGAAACTAAATGTGTTAAGCATTGATTCATTAAATGTTATTTTCTAATATTATATACTTAGTTTCTAAATCATGCAAGGTTATTATGAATTTGACGATTTCATCGACTTTGTCACTAGAAGAAATGTTATTTTCAAGGTTTGAACCCACAACCTAACACTTTTCTTATTAGTTTCTTGTTTCTCAGTCAAAGGTGTGACTTTGTCTAACTTCATCACACATAATTATTTTTTATGTGAATGTAAACCACCACCCTTGGATGTTTTTTTGTGTGGGACACAATAATAAGAGGATAAAAATAGGGGAGTCACAATGGGAACGTAATTGTCCATGTGTGACTCCAACGTTAAAAGAAAATCCTCAAACTATGTATGTAAATAGAAATATGATTTCTATAGGGGGACAAGGTTACTTTTCATGGCCGTCAATCTCTTTGCTACATGTTAGTATTAGCCCACCACAATTTCTATATTCTATATTTATCCAAATTAAATGCACTAATTATCAATTCATTGAATGTTATTTTCTAATAATATATGCATTTCATGATAGGAAGGGTAGTTGATTTCAGGAACATGGACATTACAAACGACCATCACCATCATTACATTCCTAGAATATTCTATTAAATATGTCATAAAGAAACCAATCTCAATATGACTATTCGAGTATTATGGATTATATGCATTTTTCATGAGTTGTGGATATTTGTGAGATGATTTTATCTTTTAGATACGACATTAGACAATGAAAAGTTCTTAATGGCACAAGATTTGAGAATTTTACCCTATATTATATTTATAATGAATCCACTCACAAATGGAATGAGGTGTGCACAAAATGAGTGGAGTTAAAATGAATCAAACAAATAAATCTAGGGGAAATGATTAGTACATGCAACAATCCCCAAAAATTTGAATCCCTCCACCATATATCAAAGACCATGTATGCACATAACCCTCAAGAGAATACATTAACGTGTGAACATATAAACATGAGATTAAGTCATAAATACATCAAATCAATAGAAGTATATTGGTACTAAATTAATGTTGTGTCAATAAACCAGTGATAAAAAATCAATCAAATTGAATGGCAATATTTTTTTCATAATCCTAAATGATGTTATATAGTCTTAGGTATTAGACCTTCAATTTAATAAGAGGATTTTTTTTCAGCTTCTTGGGTTATACTAGAAAACAACAAGCTCTTAGAATCATCTTCATGCTCATGCAATTTTGTTAAAGATGACAAAGAAAGAAAAAAAAACTTTCCAAGGTATTTGACAATGAGTGGCTACAAATTCATTGTCGCAAGGCTTGAGAATTATCTCACATAATCGACACAGGAAAAAAAATTTTGAATGTTAGGAATATAAGAAATAATGAAAAACACTCAATTATGAAACAATGATAACAAATTCTTAAAACAATAATAACAATGATTCAATATAAGACAAAAGATATAATAAGAATGTTCTATAAATGTAACAAACATAAAAAGTACTCAATTGTCAAATGGATTATCTAAAAAAATAAATCATTGCAAAAATGTGTAGAAAATATTGTATTTCACAAGCATTGTAGGACTAAAAGCACGAGTGAATTAGTCTTTTGTGTGTTTATGCCATTTTTATAGAGAGAAAATTGCAAGTGTGTTATAATGAGTTCACGTTATGTGTTATTTTGGTTGGAAATTGCCAACCCATAGGCATAGAATCAAAGCCTAAGGGTTGGTCTATATTTTCTATGACTAAATCTGTGTTTGCAATAAAAAATAAAAATCTCAAGTGTATGCCTCGTTTTCTCACGTGTTTTAAGGTAATGTTTAAAAAAAACATGACTATGAAATCAAGCTCTGTCGTAGGTTTCTGTTGATGTATTTCTTTATAAAATTTGAATAGTTTAAGATTTTGATCCTTGATTTCTTTTAGTAGTGTCTTCATTTTTCACCAAAACACATGTATTTTTTTCTATGTAATTTTCAATCCACTTATTCGAATTTAAAAAAAAAACATCAACACGTTCTATGGTCCATTCTACACATATCCAAAAGAAATTGATTTTTGATTATTTTTCTCAAAATTAAGGGGTGCACACATGGTTATTTAATTTTTAACTTGTGTCTGCTTTGAAAATTAGTAAAAAATAATATAGTCATGGAAAAAATGGGGAGACCTAATACATGATCTTAGCTAACTCTATATCGAAGGGATTTGTAAAATATTTTACGAAACCCAAAAAATACGGGGCATACACATGAAACCATGTTATATTTTTGACACATAAACAAGAACACTTTGTGTGTGCACCACATTTGGCCCTCTTAATCTCTACCATTTTAAAAAATATTAGTAATTTAGAAACTAGATTTTGAGTACTATGATTCTTGTTCTTATCAAGTTGTCAAATTTTAAACATATGCATGCCAAATTACTCATTGAAGTTCATCTATTTTTGATTTCAGGAAAACAATGACCAATTTTGACCCCTTTTGGTCCCACATTTCCATGCACTTAACCTTCTCTAAAAATGGGAATGACAGTGCAAAGATGTTAACCAAAAAGGGTAAATCATTGTGTGTGTGTGTTTGATTATTATTTTATTCTATAAGGTTTATAATAATGTTTTTGTTGTCTTTTATATAGGAAAAACGCAAGATTGATCTTGAATCATAGTGGGTTGTGCTTCAAATTTTTCATTTGAAGATGGAGACTTTTGGGATGGGGAAGAAAATGCTGATGTTAGGGATATTGATGTTAGGGGTGGCTTTTTAGGAGTTTGGGAGATGATTCAGGGAGTGTTTATGGTTTGAAAAATCGTACTAATGTTGAGTGGGATGTTACTAACACTAATGATGCCCCTATTTGTGGGGTCAATCATGGTTGGGCTTTATGTCTTTTTTATAATTGATATTGTCATAATTTTTATTGTATTACTATTTTATTATAGTTTTTAATATAATATTTTAGCTTTATGATTATTTGTTTAGAACTATTAAATTTTAATTTACTTACACTTTATCCTTATAATTTTCCATTCAAATGTATTCAATGTCATTGAACACGAACCTAGCATGTGATGTTTTTTAGAAAATGATTGTGATGTCACACCTAGATTTTATTCATATATCTGCATCACATCATAATTACCAAGTAAGGTGTATTTTTGTGTTCAACGAACATTTCACAACAAATTTCAACTATATTTATATCTAAAATCAACATTATCTAATAATTATAAATTTAAATTCAAACAATAATGAATTATTTTAAAAAATAAAAATAAAGTCAAACTATAATCGACCCATAGTCAGGTGTTATAGTCAGATGTTATATTCACATTATACTCATGTATATAGTTGACTTATAGTTGAAAGGGAAAGTTAAACTAAAGATATCTTATAGTCTTAGTTAAAGTCATGTTAGAGTAAAACAATAGCCATCCTTTAGTCATGAGAGAATTCTAGTTAAAGTCACATTTAAGTCATTTATAGTTTTATGCCTAGATTTGGATCACCTACAAGATGTTTTAGTTGATATAGAAATATCCAAATCAATGCTACTAAATAAAATGGGCTTACGCTATCATTGAAAAGAGAATGAAAATTATGGGTTCTTTCAATGAATAAAGTGGGTAAATTTTTCTTGATTTGAATTCATAACTTGACTTAGTCACAAGCCAATTGCACTTTTGATTCATTGAAAATTTGCAAAGAGATCACAAGCCAATCGCAGTTGTGACAAACACCTATGTTGAACTTTCACTGAAACAATGTTGCAGTAAGTTGCACCTATCCCTTGTGATCCATATTCACCTCTCCAAGACCTTTAATACCAAACTATGTGAACAAAGAATAAAAATCTCAAATATGGGCTCAAGTTCACAAAGATTCAGGGGGTGAGTGTGTTTTTATAGTTTTAGAGTGCATAGGGGAATGAGACACATATGGGTGCAATATGCATAGATGGGTGAGATGATAAGGGTTCATAGTGCATTGGGCATGCAAATGGGTAGGTGGGATGGAAAAAATTAAATGTGGGTGGGTCAGGGTTTGTAAATGAGTGGTGAGCTATCTTTTATCCCCATTTTGTGGGTTTTATACTTTTAAGTTGATTTTGGGGATTATTTGTTTTTTTTGAATTATGATGTTTTATGATGTTTTTGATATTTTTGAACAAGAGACCTTATGCACAAGATGCATTTTCTAGTGTCTATAAGAATCTTTGAGTACATTTGGTAAGCCATGATCTAGTTCATGTTTTTCACAAAGTCTACCAAAATTGATCAGTTGAATCATCATTTTCTATACATTCTGAATAAGGAACGAGGTCCTAAGATGATGGATAGGACTAATAAGACTGTAAGAGATAATTTTCATAAAATTTAGGGATTGAGTATGTGTCGATCATCTAGTTCAGTACTAAAAGAAATGAAGACACTACTAAAAGAAATCAAGGATCAAAATCTTAAACTATTCAAATTTTATAAACAAATACATCAACACAAACCTAGGACAGAGCTTAACGTTATAGTAAATTTGTTTAGAAAATTATCTTAAAACATGTGAGAAAATGAAGCATGCACTTGAGATTTTTTATGTTTTTTTACAACACATAGATTTAGTCATAGAGTAGAATGACTAACCCTTAGGTTTTGATATCCAAGCCAATTTCATGCCTAAGGGTTGGCAATTTCTAACCTAAATCAGACATAACGTGAACTTGTTATAACACACTCACATTTTTCTCTCTATAAAAATGGCATAAACACACAAAAGAATAATTGACTCGTGATTTTGGTCCTATAATGTCTGTGAAATACATTATTTTTTGCACATTTCTGCAATGATTTTTTTTTGAGATAATCCATTTGACAATTGAGTACTTTTTATGTTTATTACATTGATAGAACATTTGTATTGTTTCATTTGTCTTACATTGAATCATTCTTATTATTTTTTTGAGAATTTTTTTTATCATTATTTGAGAATTGAGTGTTTTTTTCTTTATTTTTTATATTCCTAACATTGATAAAACTCTTTTCTTGTGTTAATTATCTAAGGAGAAAATTATCAAGCCTCGCGACAATGAATTTGTAGCCACTCATTGTCAAATTCCTTGAAAAGTATTTGTCAACTTTAACAAAATTGTGTGAGCATGAAGATGATTCTAAGAGCTCGTTGTTCTCTAGCATAGCCCAAGAATCTAAAAAAAATCATCTTATTTAAATTATAGGATAAACAACTAAGACAATATAATAATGTTAGTTAGGATTATGAAAAAAAAATGGCATGCAATTTGATTGATTTTTTATCATTGGTTTATTGACACACACACATTGATTTAATACCAATAAACTTATATTGATTTGATGCATTTATGACTTTATCTCATGTTTTTATGTTTATACATTAACGTATTCTTTTAAGGGTTATGTGCGTACATGGTCTTTGATATATGGTGGAGGGATTTAAATTGTTGGGGAATTTTGCATGCACTAATCATTTCCCATGGATTTATTTGTTTGATTCATTTTGACTCCACTCATCTTGTGTGCACCTCATTCCACGTGTGAGTGAATTCATTATAAATATAATGTAGGTTGAAATTCTCAAATCTTGTGCAATTAATTTTGGCATTGTTGAATGTCATATCTAAAAGATAAAATCATCCTATGAATAGCCACAAATCATGAAAAATGCATACAGTTCATAATACTTGAATAGTCATATTGAGATTGGTTTCTTTATGGCATATTTTAAAGAATCTTTTAAGACTATAATGATGGTGATGCTCGACTGTAATTTCCACGATCTTGAAATCAACTACCATTCCTATCATTAAATGCATATACTATTTGATGCAGGGGCATCTTTAAGAATACTAGAATTTCAATTTTACTCCTTATTCGTGATTGTAAGGGCATATTAGAGCATGTTGAGGTCCTAAGAGAGGAAGCTAAGTGGTCAAGTGTTATGAATTTCAAAATTGACAATTCCCTCCAAAAGTGAATTCAAAATTATAAGACATGTAATTTAGTTCAATAAGTTTATTGAGGGGTGAGTGAGAGTTAGAACATGAATCTTAGAGTGGTTTAGAGTTAATGAAATTCTTTCAAGTTGTAAAAATACTTCATAAGGTAAGTATGAGCATGATGAGTCATAAGACGTTAGTTAGGTTGTCTTGAAAGTCACATTAAAAGATGAGAACTCAAAGGAGGAGTTAGTTAATCCTCTAAGAGAGGGTGAGAGGAGGAGGAAGAACATTCCTTGTGGAGAAGAGGAAGAATGAATGAAGAGGCACAATTTTGTATGCAGATTGATATGTTTAGTTAATAAACTCTTTGTTTTTCAAGAATACATTATTCTTATTAATATTTTCATAGTTTTCTTTAGCATATTTGTTTATGTATTTGAATAATCCTCCTTAGGAAGCTTTCTCATGGTGTATTCAATGCAGTGGTACTTTGAAGATGATTAATTTTGGTTGATAGAGTCAAATAAATGAAGGACTATACCTTGTCTTGTTGCTAAGTACTGTGATAAATAATGAGTTTGTAGGTTTGAAAGGTTTTATTGATATTGTGGAAGTGTGTTCTAAATAGGATATGGTCTTAAATGTAATAAAAGTGGCTAGCTATGTTGTCTCAGAGATTAGGAGAGTGAATCCAATGTGATTTCCTTTTGCATGCTTAGAAAACTAAAGGAGATTGTGACTGAGTTATCTCGGCGGAACAAATATTTATTTATTTGCATTAAGATAGGAGAAGGATATGGATGTTGTTATCAGTGGATTACATGTGGTGTGTGTCCTAAGAAAAGGAAAGTTTCCTTTAATAAATATCTCAACCTCCAATATTAAGGATTGAAAGTTTAGATACTTTGTTCTTGATTGAGAAGTGACCTTGAAATTGGGAAAGAGCATGATAGGTCTGAGAAATACTTGAAAAGGTATGAAGAACAAGTTTTTTATGATAAGAGACTGATTTTATCCCCAATAAAGAAACCATATGTTTTTTTTAAGGGAATGTCATCTATAAAGTTGTATCTATGTGCATATACAAACCGATTTATGAAGGAGGATTTCACTTACATGTGTGGGCCTTCATTTTCTTTGCATTGGTAAAATAAATATGTGAGAAACATTAAAAAAGACATATTTAATCAATTTGAGATCTTGAGAGAAATTTCCTAGAAATATATAATAAATTTGGGGTTCTCGAGTAACACAAAGCATTGTGAGGGTTTGATGAATTAATACAAGGTTGAGTGGTCTAGCTCATGAATATTGGCCTAAGAGTTGAAATAAATGATGTCGATAATGTCCTTAAATGTGTTCAATAATAATTTAAAACAAATATAGTGAATCCTTGAAGATATCCATGACATTTGCATTTTTGTTGGACTGTGACAGAGCATACCTAGGGTTTCAAGTTTAAAATCACAATTTCTAGCAAATGAACCATGTGAAAATAATGAAAAATGAATGGAAATGATCTTGACCAATACTAAAAACATATTCAAGAATAATTTTGACCAAGGAAATTGTAAATTTGAAGCTATCCTTGACAATGTTAGCTCTAGGAGGCTCTAGCAGTGTAAGACTTAGTGATGAAGGTCATTTTACAAAGGAGGTATATCTTAAAAGTGGAATTTTGTCATGAAGTTTTGCACACATGAAGAACATGCAAAAGGGTATCCTAAAATGATGATATTTTGACTTGGAACCTCTGGTAAAGGAAACGATGCATGAAAAGGCCCTAAACCAAGGCTAGTAAAAGCTAGTGGAGCTAGAAAGGAAAAATTGTGTTTGTGAAGGAATGAAAAGGAGTTGATCTATAAAATTTTGCATACATCATATTAGAGATAAAGGGTTGTTGAGGAATGTTTCCTTTTGTTTTGTGTATGTATAGAAGGTTCCAATCATGAACTATGCAAAATCTTAGTCTTGAGATCACTTGATGACAGTTTTGAGCTAGAAAAAAAAGGTTGGATGGGTTGAACCTTTTTACCTCAAATTTATGATTGAGCTAACTTGGTTTGAAGTTGTATGATAGGAAGAGAAGATATTGCAAGGGGTTAGAGAACAATTAGACCAAAAGATGGTTGTTTGTGCCAGGTAGAGAGAGAATTAATGAAAGCAAGGTAAGAGTCGGTGGAAGTTTTTTTGACAAGAGATAAATTAGAGGGTTAAATTTTCATTGTTCAAGGTGTATGAAGGTATGAGAAAAAGGGTTTGAGAGTGAATAATCCATTGAAGGAGCTAATAGAGTTTTTTTTTGCATATTTGAGCCATTTAAGCTTCATAGACTGATCCTCCCTGCAAAGCTTGTTGAATGAAATTGTTGTTTGATCTCTAATTGAGTTGAATGCATGATAGAATGTCCTATTACTCTGCATCGCTATTAGAAAATATCATTCAATGAATTGATAATTAGTGCATTTAATTAGGATAAATATAGAAATTATGGGGAGCTATTACTAACAGGTAGCAAGGACGTTGATGACCACGTAAAGTAACCTTGTCACCATATAACAGTCATATTACTATTTATAGACATAATTTGAAGGATGTTATTCTAACATTGGAGTCACACATGGACGATTAAATTCCCATTGTGGATCCCCTATTTTTCTCCTCTTTTTTTTGTGTCCCACACAACAAACCATACAATGGTGATGGTTTACATTCACTAAACAATAAATGTGTGTGATGAAGTTAGACAAAGTCACACCATTGACTAAGAAACAAGAAACTAATAAGAGCAATGTCAGGTTATGTGTTCAAACCTTGAAAATAACACTGCTAGCAATGACAAATTTGATGAAATTGTGCAAGTCATAAAAACCTTTCATGACATAGAAAATATGTATATAATATTAGAAAATAACATTTGATGAATCAATACCTAACGCATTTAGTTTCAATAAGTTCCTTACAAATTTTATGAGAACAACCATGCACTTGGTCCTCTCTCATTGTCTTTTACCATTCCCTCATATTGCAAAATCCCATAACGTCAAAATTTTAAAATAACATGCATAAGAATATATATATGACAATGCTTCAAATTTAACGATTTTTAAGAACATAAAATGTTGAGGAGGCAATGTCAACTACAAATCCACATGGAAATTTCTTGAGGCTGATACATGTTGTTGCTTGGGAAATCGTGGAAAATGGCTAAAGATAATAGTCTATAAATATGGGGCAAAACCACATAGCCAACCATATTTTATGGTTATCAAATTAAACTACTACATTGGATTGACATGGGATGCCAAGTCCCCTCCTCATGTCCATATCCATAAAGTTTCCTAGTACACGGGAAATCACCTAAAATTGACGTGTGTTCTAACTAACTACAAAACACAAGGGTTTACGTTGCAATAAGAAACTATTGACTTTGAAAGTAGTGATCAAAAAGGTCTTGTTATCTGAGATATCTCCAAAGTATGTTGCCTCAACGATTTGTGCATTGCACCCACCTTATCCTTCAAACAATTGACAAAAATGGGACATGATTCACATGTACCTAGTCATAAAATAAGATTCTCATATGTACGTTCTCCCAACATTTCCCTTATTCCTACACTTTTTCTCCCTTAATCTCCTTCTTCATTGTTCATCTTCCTCCTACAATGTTTCTCTCTCTCAAGTTTAACTTATTTAATGCATCCCTTTCAACGTTTCCATTGCACTGTCTTTGTCTGAATAAATTGTAGGTATTCATCACAGGTGCTCAAATCAATGTCAAGTACATTGAATATATCTTCCAAATCAGAAGAAATTGTCAGATCTACACAAATTGATCCAATTGCAAGGGATTATAGAAGAATTAAAAGAAAAAGAGCTCAAACAAAGATTTTTCCAACCATGATGAAGCATGATGAAAGAAAAGGATCAACAGAATCATGCATAGCTTCCAGATTTGTGTAGGTCAATGATACATACATAGGCCCTAAAATTATCACCAATTTGATTGATAGATCCAACTCTCATAATTGCAAAGGCTTCTGGAAAAAAATCATCCTCTTGTTTCTAACGCAGCCCATGTGGAAGTCATTGCATGGAGAATTCCTTTCAGAAGCTTGTGCATGTGCTCCCAATCTTCCAGTTGAAGCCTTCATTGAATTTACTTGTGTTTTCCTTCACCTGGAGTGCTTTCCAGAATTTAAAATTGCTCATATGTAATTTTAAATAAAAGATGATGATTTTTGTCTAAATTATTTACGGAAAACATTGCACTAGTGCATGTACTGAAGAACTGCAAAAGTTTCAAGGCACCCGCAAGTAGAGATATAGTCACCTGCTTCTAGGTCCAGTTTGGTGAGAATTAAAGGAAAGAATTCAACAACATATGGGAGTATCTCAGATCCACGACAGAGATATCATTCAAATCATTCATTGCTAAAATAGATGAAGCAGAAGAACAATACAAGTTGGATCAACATGCAGAGTATGGAAGGAGAACAAGACTGGGAGGGTTGCATCTTTCTTCTTATTTCTTTTCCTCTTTCTTATATTTTCTCCGAAAAAGTAATTGGGGTTACTTGAAGAAGTCATTTACTTGGAAATAGGTGGCAGACATGCAAAATAGAAGGTTCTATTTTTCAGTTATAAATCATGCATGTCATGCAAAGAGGAATTCCAGGAGGAAGATTGCCAATTGTTTCCCTTTTCACAACTTCCTCATGTGGGAATTCATTTAAAGCTCCCTATTTGTAATTGCCTTTTATACACTATAAATAGAGGAAGAACATATGGGTTAGAGGATGAGAATTTGTAATCAACATTCTTGTGTTCCAGACTTTGAGCTGAAACCCTTGATACCTTTCTGCAATCAGAGGAATAGAGAAGAGGTAGATTTCCAAAGAACTTTGTGTCAACGGTGCATTAATTTCTTATTTCTTTTTAGATCTCTACACAAACTTTGTGTTGTCTTAGATCTAGATCTGAAATTGTCCTTTGCTTCAAATTCTGCATTTTAAGATCTATTTGTTTCGTCTATGTGCATGTGATCAACTCTGTCAACTATTGGTTAGGTTACACATCTTCTTTCCTTTCTTCTCGTATTTAATTATTTCCCCTCCTCTGCATATATTCATTTCTTTACAGCTGCTTACTTGCTGCAAAACTGTCTAGCTATGGTTCATGAGCTACATAGTTAAAGTAATACCAACAAATAGATATTAGGAAATAAAATTAACAAAATCTTACACGGGAGCCTCACCGGTAAATGAGGGATATTTATCTCATGACTACCTAGGTTTTCAGCTATGTAGAAAATCTAGCCAACATTCGTGTAATGAATTCTCATAAAAGTCAACTAATAAGGATTTATTATATAATTATAATTAAGGTCCATTAACTTGTAAATATAAGTATACATTAACACACTAAACTAAGGTGTTTCATAAGGCACTTACACAATATTTACACAATTTTTGACTTATTATCAACTCTCTCAACCAAAAATTTGAGCTCAGTTGGCATAGACATGTCATTTCCCATTTCAAATTGGGAGTTGAACTTAGGTCATTCAACTTGTAAGGGTTATTGGGAAGGCACTTAACAAAATTTTGACTTTTTATAGCCTCTCTCAAGCAAAGGCTTAAGCTTACTTGGCATATCCAAATGGGATATGATCTCAGTTCAATAAAGTTGTAGGGTTTCTAGGTGAGGCACTTACAAAATTTTGACTTGTTATAGCCTCTCTCAAGCGGAGGTTTAATATTGCTTAACACAAACATGTTATTTCTGATTGGGATTTGATCTTGGGTCAATTAACTTGTAAATGTAAGTCCATAACAAAACTCCAAACCATGGTGTTTGGTAAGGAATTACAAAATTTTGAACTGTTATAACCTCTCTCAAGTAGAGGTTTAAGATTGCTTGGCAAAGACGTATCATTTCCCATTGATATTTGATCTCAGGTAAATTAACTTGTAAATTAAAGTTTACACCAAAACAATAAACCAGGCTACTCCACTTACAAAATTTTGACTTGGTTATAGCCTCTTTCAGGTGTGATTGCTAATTACTCGAAAAAGAGAGATTGAAAATGAAAACCTATAAATTAGGTGTTAATGTATATGAAAAGTATCAATAATGTAATAGATGTTCATAAAATTAAGCAGATAAGGAATCATATATGAAAAAAAGTATCATTAACGTAGTAAATTCTCATAAAAGTTGGCTAATAAGGAATTATTATAATTCAGGTCAATTAACTTGTAAATAGAAGTCTACATCAAAACACTAAACCAAGGTGTTTCGTAAGGCACTTACACAATTTGACTTATTATCAACTCTCTCAACTAGAATTTCAAGCTGAGTTGGCATAGACATGTCATTTCCCATTCCAAATTGTGATTTGATCATAGGTCATTCAACTTGTAAGGGTTATTGGGAACAAAATTATGACTTTTTATAGCCTCTCTCAAGCAAAGGCTTAGGCTTGCTAGGCATATAGACATGCCATTTGTCATTTCTAATTTGGATTTACTCTTGGGTCGATTAAGTTATATGGTTTCTAGGTGAGGCACTTACAAAAAATTGACTTATTATAGCCTCTCTCAAGATGAGAAGCTTTCTTGGCATATACATGTAATTTTCCTTTAGGATTTGATCTTGGGTCAATTAACTTGTAAATGTAAGTCTACACCAAAACACCAAACCAGGATGCTTGGTAAGCCACTTACAAAAAATTGACTTGTTATAGCCTCTCTCAAGCAAAGGTTTAAGCTTGTTTGGCATATAAATGCCATTTCACCTTAGGATTTGATATCGTGTCAACTAACTTGTAAATGTAAGTGCACACCAAAACAACAAATGAGGGTGCTTGGTAAGGCACTTACAAAATTTTGAATCGTTATAACCTCTCTCGGGAGGAGGTTAAGGTTACTTGGCATTGACATGCCATTTTCCATTGGGATTTGATCTCGGGTCAATTAACTTGTAAGACTTACAAAATTGACTTGT
>CM034148.1:835236987-835438331 GCA_019776745.2 Taxus chinensis | reverse complement strand
ACATGAAATAATATGATACCCTAAGCGAGAGAGAGAGATATGAAGTGAATTAGTTTAATTTTACACAATCTAGAGATGATCTGGGTAGGTGAATAGCTGAAACAAACCAAAAACAACGTTGTCAAGGATTACTAGAGGTTCTGAGACCCATACATGTGTAGGACAGAAGTGCCTACGGGAGGACAGGAGCGCCTAGGCACTAGTGATTGAATATGGGCATTAGTGTCCATCCAGATGCTCAGGTTATGATATTTTCTGTGTAGAAGGGAACTTTGTTGTTGATCTCTTTTTTCACTCCGACTTTGTCCCAATGTCGTTGTTCACACCTGTAACCTACAAAATAGATACCTAGTTTACACATACCCATAAACCACATCAAATCTAAAAATAAATATGTAGAATGTGGAGTCGGACTGACCCTGACGGTCACCTGAAGACTGAACTTAGTACCGAGCACTGCACTACATTTCAGACTCCATGTACTTCTATGTGAATGTGTGTGTAATGATGCCCTAGGATGCCCTTGTGCAGGTTTGCACAATGATATCAGGTTAGATCTAGAATATAGCAAATGTATAGAATGTGTGAGATGGAATAGAGTGAACTTCCCCTCCTATGTTGTGTTATGCGGAAGTGATTTAACCCTTTCCCTTGTATGGATGTGCTATATGGATGATTTGTAATGATCTTGTGCCTTTGGATGCAAGCCTAGCTGATAGTATATAATGCTAGTGCTTGGCCCTATTTGAGAGCTATAACTATGTATATCTATGATTCCATTGTTAGAATTTCATAATTGACAACTGGAAGGCCGACCCAAAAGTGTAAAGGTGCCCAAGAAGTAAAAGAGACCCAAAAGAGTGAGAAAATACTAGAGAGGATTAGGAACACCTAGAAGGGATAGGAGCAACCTGTGCGATTCTGTCCTAAATGGGCACCAACATCTGAGACCATAAAAGATAAATCAGTCAAATGCTGATAGGGCTATAGGTGTGTGTAAAGTCAATAAAAGCATAACAATCAAAGAAAAGGCCCAAAAGACATTATCAATTACTAGTTTTCTTGCTTAGGAATCACGTATATATTAGTATGCTCTAGGACCTAGAAATGTACCCAAGTGCATAGATTTGTCTACAATAGTGGGGTTCATGGAGGACAATAGAGGATTGTCCATATTATTTTATTTAACGGTGGGAGACATGTAGGTAGTGGAGGATTTATGTCAAAGGTGATGTGGATGGGTGATGAGTAGGATTTGGTTAGGTGATAACATTGATTAATTATTTGATTAACATAAATAAATCGATGTTAATTATTCATGGATTTTATGGGAATATTTTTATTTTTAGGGATTATTATGGTCTTATATAGTTTTTTTATTTTTATCCTAAGAGACCTTATGCATTTTCTAGTGTCTACTCTTCCTAGGTAACTAGGGGTGCCCAACCTCAGATTTTCCTCCATCTTGGAAATGTTATTCAATAATTTATCCTTGTGTTTATCAACTATATTCAATATAATCCTGGCATGTTTCTTCTTTGTCTTCACTTACATATGCTACAACTTCTCTGCATTGTGAAATCTCATAACATCTAATATAGTTTTAATTTCCTATCAATATTTATTCCAAGTCTACAACTCGTGTTGTTCTTCCTCCTTTATGTGTTGTTTCTACTTGTCACATCTACAACAAACCCATTAGAACCTGACACACTCAACAAAGAAAGACACAACCTTACTCGAATACAAATGATTTAGGTTGGGTTAGAGGTTGGTTATGTGAATGGAATCCTTTCCTCATAACCTAGACTCTCTCTCTCAAGTGGACATGCACTAAACAATTCATACTTGAAACTAGAATATTGAGTCATTAATGCATATATTACTTAGAGGCTATATACACTTGCATTATTTAAGTACAACATAAAGATGGTGGACACAATATTATATTCCTCAATGCACTAAGTTCAATTATATTATGTTATTAGACAATACCCATATAGAAAGTTCATAACTAGAGTCCCCATTTCTACCTTTCTCTTCCCTTGTTCCTCATTACATACTTTAGTTGATCCTCTGATAACTTTCCTAACTACCTCTAACATCTTTCAAGATCTTTTCAAATTCCAAAGCATCTTGAAAAAATTGAACAAATTTCAAAAATTCATTCAGGGTCATTACTTTATTTTTACCTTCCATTTGGGTAAAACAACTTCATAGCAAAATGGAAGTTATAAAAAGGTTTGGGTGGTTGAAACCACACCAATGGTTACATAACATCATTATCTTTGTCTTGTAAATGAAACCTCATGCACATGATGTTTCTAATATTTTGTACCTTTGGGATGTTTTCTATCTTGTATGATCACATTCGATGTGCGCAATAATGTTAGCAAGTCGAAAAGTCACAAAAATGCGTGCACAAATGACAACTTTTTTTGGTTGATGCAATATTGATTTTAGACATAGATTCTCTTTCATTATTGTATTATCTCTTTAGATTTATGTCTTAAGCCTTATTTATATGATTATTTCCCTTTTACTCCTACATTTAATATATGATTTTAGTGAATCTATATTTTTCTAGTTTTTCTTTTATTTTTTGATAACACTCTTCCTTGCTTAGCTTCATCATATTTTTCACTTGAATTTATGATTAATAACACCTTTTTTACTAATTTATTTGTCCTAACTTCATCTTTTTAATTTTTCTTCACCACTCATTTGATATTCAAGAGTTTTAACTTTGATTTTTTCATATATATATATATATATATTTCCACGATTTATTTCAGGCCTTTTCCCCTTATTTAGTTTGATAAATAATCCCATCCCAAAAACCTATGTTACCCTTTTACATTATGACAACATAATTATGGGGGCACCATTCCTTTACATGCACATACTTCTTATGAAAGCAATAGGTAAGTAGGGATCCCCCAGGTTATGTCTTTTGTTTATTGTTTTTGCTTTTTAAATTCTTCTACTCATTTTCTTGATTTCATGTAGAAGACTATGTCTTCTAAAATTATTTTTCCTTTACATTATTTTTATTTTACCTTTGGAATCCAAGACTCTAGGACACTCCCTTGCTCCCTCACATGATAGAAATCATGTCGTTTCCATCCAATAAATACATAACATATATTATTTGGTTTCACCGCGAGACACATATATTTAGATTTAGCAAAAATTAAGATATTTTGATTTCAAAGGGGCATTCACAAATTTTAAACATAATCAAGTATTTTCATTCCTATTCTCTTTTCGTAGATTTCAAAAATTCTTTGATTATATATATTTTTTATAGAAATTGATTTACTTGTACATGTTCACCGTATGCTTTTAGAGGCGCTTGTTTCCATATCCCTAACACAAGATAATGGATGTTAGTTCCAAATATTCCCACCCTTCCACTATGAAGATTAAATGTTCTGCCTATCCTTTTAATTTTCAGCTCAGTATCATTTCGATTTTGATCGAGAACTTTTAATAGGTTTCCTTATGTTAAGGTGGCTTCTATGTATCCACTTGATTATTTTATGTTGATATGTATATACACATGAATTAAAGTGGGGTATTATGTAGACACCTATTTTTTGTATGAGATTAGTTATTTTCTATAGTGCTTATATGTTTGTGTGTTTATTAGTTATTGATCCATAATAAGGCTCTTATTGGTACATGTTATTCGTGTTATTCAACTTGAAACATATTCCCATAGTATATTATTGTTTTTCATTTTTTTTTTGTTTGACCATGTTTCTTTTCCCATCCTCTAGTTTTCTCTCTTCACTTGTTTTATTTCTTTTCTAGGATTTATATAGAGTAGTATTGCGATGGTTTCAACCCCCTGTTTTTTAAGCCTTTTTTACAATTCTTTTGGGCCCCTTTGAAGTTTTTGGACCTTTTGTCCTCTTTTCTCACCCATTGTGTGTTGGCATACACTGCAATAGGATACAAATTTTAATTCTTTTTTTTTTAATAAATACATAAGTGCATTACGATATTTAGGACACTGAAGCATACACTCGGAGAATTCGTTGAAGTTGTAAAAGTAAGGAATTTATTTATTTAAAGAGACCCCCGCACCAAAAATAAAATTCAAGAACTTATTTAACATTTACTTATTATATTGATTAGAGCATTGATAGTGATAAGGGTTAGGCCACTTACATTATTCTAGACTACCTGTTGAACTACATCATATTTGGTGTGTTGTTTTCCAAATTGTTCTAAACTATGAGTCTTACAATAATGGAGGGATTCCACATGCTTGTATTTGTTCCTTCCATTTTTTTTTCAATTTTGTAAGGTGTTGTAGTTATATTAGGGTTTAAAGGAAAATAGTTTCTTAATTACTTGTAGCAAATTTTAGAAAAGCGAACAATATTTTCGAGACCTTAAAATAGACGAACAAAATCATGCAACCATATCTAACAATTGTCAAAACCATAATTACAATAATTTTATCTTACCAATAAAAAAGTAGTAACATTTTAGTCAAGAATTTACACTGTTTATTTCAAACAAGTATCCCTTAAATTATAATCAAGCATGTGTCACTCTCAAACACCTAAACACCTATTTTATTTGTCACATATTTAAATCATACTCCTAGAATATTGATCCATTGATTTTTATTCATTTCATTTCGTTCATTTTGTAAATTTAATGTGGTTAGTATGAGTGCACTCTTAATGGAAAACCACTTTCGAGATTAGTATAACGGATAATAGAATATGAAGGGAAAGAAATTCAATTAAAATGATAACATTTGTGAGGCCTTCTTTTGTGGGGCTATAATAATTTACATATAACTAGTTTCAATTAGACATCACGTCTCTACGCCGCCGCCGACGTGATTAACGGCCAACGGTAGGTCGGATGATCGGGCGGCGGCTCGACAGAGAGGACATGTCGAATGTGAACCGAACCACATGTCGATGCAGTCGACATGGAAACTGTGGTTACAACCAGGCAGCGTTCTCCCCTTCTCCCCCTCCTCAAATTCGCTCATACAAACCGCGCAATCAATCGCTTGCTGCTTGAAATTCTTCGACTGAGATCGATACACAAACACGGGGAAACTTTCTACGACAGATTTCTCAAGCGGGATTGCACGAACGCGGACGGAGTCTCCCTGGTCGACTACAAATTGCAGTCGACGACGACGACGTAGTCGATGACAGCAGATTGTAAAAATGGTGAAGACGGCCATGAGAAGAACCACCGTGAACAGACCCACACACACTCCAAACAGCATATTATCTAGAAAGGTGGATGAAACTCTGTTCTTCGAATTGTGATCCTCATTTCCGTTTAGGAGATGGCGCGAACCCATGTTATAGATTTGTCACAATTGTTCTATATATTAATTCCCTGAAGACTGAAGATGGATTCAGTAGTGAGATTCGAAACGCTTGCTGAAGATGGATTCAGTAGTGAGATTCGAAACGATCACTCCCTGAAAATGGATTCAGCAGAGTGATTCGAAACACACCCTGAAAAAGGATTGTGAGATTCGAAACACTCCCTGAAGACGGATTTAGTAGTGAGATTAGAAACACTCCCTGAAGATGGATTCTGTAGTGAGATTCCAAACATTCCCTGGAGATGAATTCAGTTGTGAGATTCAAAATGCCTCTTGAAGCTGGATTCACTAATGAGATTGGAAACACGCCCGGAAAAAGGATTCAATAGTGAGATTCGAAACACTGCCTGAAAAAGGATTCAGTAAGAACACTCCAGAAAATAAATTCAATAGTGAGATTCGAAACGTTGGCCATAACTGACCGCGCAGAGATGAATTTCAAGTTATAGAGGAGTCTACCGCCTTGAAACTACTTAAAAAAACACATAAAACGTAATCCAGTCCACTTGTTCGTTTTTAGTGGCGATGTCACTAAAAATGATCTTCACAATCTCTTTGGATAACGGGTCACTGTGAAATTGATTTAAAACCACCGCCCCATGGTGTGACTGTATCTGTGGTAAACTCACACGTAGCAACTATAAATTTAACCAAATCGCAGGATATGTATCCGGTCAATTCAAGACTTGCACCCGTGCTCATTGATAAAAAAAACTTTGCCGCTTTAAAATATCTTATCAATCACCCAGAAAATTTCCTGGACAACACGTAAATCTTCGCAGTTCCCACCTGGAAACGCAACTCTTCCCACTTGACAAAGCGACCTCTAAATGTCAAACTGTGACCAAGTGCCCTTCACGTCTCCGTCAGATCGAATTTCAAAGGCTTGATCTCTTTTTACTTGGTTGGAGTCCATTTTCATTATTTTTGGTTAAAGGAATGGTCACGAGCTAAATGTTGACCGCCCTAACACAGGGCTAACTTAGTCTCTTGCGAATTTAAGTATTACCATATTACTTGATATTATTAGATATACGATTCACCTCCTTTTGTGTATATGTTAAAAATTAAAAAATGAATTTTTTTTATTCTTATAAGTTTCTCTTCATGGTGAAGCTTGCAGCAATATTTCAGATACAACATGGTTTTTGATGAATGGTGCACTACCTTTTTATAAGTATAGAGATGGCCTCAATCTTTTGTGTAGGGTAATTATCTTAAATTTTGAATAAATATCAACAAGCACATTATGATGTTCCACAAAAAGTTGTACAAATATAAGATGCACGTGACGAAGAGAAAACAAGTATGTGCATGATATATGTGTAGGAAATAAAATGCCTTGTTCTTATCTAATAACACTAGTGTTTTAAATTGACAATTCTTATCTAGCACACACAAACCTAGCGGGGTCCTATGTTTTGCACCAATCAGCAATTTAATAAAAAAATATATTTATTCATTTTGATTTTGTGATTGGTGTAGAGCATGAGACCCACCAGATTGGTGCGTGCTAGTTAGGGCCAACTTTCTAAAATCTACAAATCATGGAGATGAAGTTAGCGATTAATGTGGCTATGCTCAACAATTTTAGACATTTGCAAATCCTAATGGATTCCACCTCACTTTTAGGAATAAGACCAATTATAAATCTTTAGGATTACATGTGTCATGTAACCAATGTTGAAGATCACGTGCATGTATGAACCCATCATGTTTAAGAGAGAATAAAACTAATGAAGAAATATTGTTTTATGATGGAAGTTGTGTACAAAGAATCTTGTGTATGATGCTAGATGATTAAATTGCATAATTATTCTAATAGATATCAAATGCTTAATTATTCTCTATGATGCTTGAAACTATTGGTTTTACGGTTCAATTATTAAGTATAATTTTGAAATCTCTTATTTTAATAAGGGCTCATTAACCTCTTTACACCTCTAGAGACCACCTAACTATTACGCATATATGTGACATGTTAGAGAAAGGGTTTATTATTTATTAAGCATGTACAACCAACGAAATACGTAGGAGACACATTAAATAGCCCAAATTTTTGGTTCCATTTCCAAGAAAAAATTGGTTGACAAATGGAGATATCTCATGGCAATGGTGTTTTAGATCATGTTAGAATATGTGGAAGAATGGTTTCATGAAAAATAACTTCCATAGCACATATAAATGTGGTTAAAATCCTATGTATTATGGGACATATAAGGAAACATTGTTTTCGAGAGGAGTAAACAAACCCTAAATGAACATATGAGATTTGGACTTATGTTGTGGATGTTTTGGTGAAAGGAGATATGCATAGCTATTTATTAAAAAGTTAGCATTTACATATACCTTCCACAAGAAGCTAGAATATTGATTTGCGCTCTTATATATATGAGCCAAATAAAGGGTAGCATAGTTGCAACGAAGTTTGTGACAAGGTAGATCTCAGAATCAAAGGAATAGATGGAAGAACGGGGGTGAACAAGAATTGCGGCTATGAAATTATACTGAAGGGAAAGAGGTAGTTTCATTCTTATTTAATTATAATTTATAAACTTCTATGCACACCATGAGGAGGTAGGCCAAATCAAGGGATGCCACAAGGACCCCCACATATTGATAAGGGAACATGATTAACTTTGAGTTTTAGTTATCAAGGAAAAATATTCGAAGGAAGTGTGGATTTTTCATATATTACAAATTTTAGAAGTGTAAGCCAACAATTTATTTTGAAATAATTAATAACATACACATAGATTAAGTCATTTGTGGTGGAAGGTTTGACTTTGTTATGTCACAAACTAAACTTAGGAATAATCTCCAAATATAAGGTGGAGAAATGGGATGTGATAACCCTACCACCTATGTACCACTTGTGGGGGAAGTATAGTTTTATGTGCAAGTCCTCAAGGAAGATTAACCTCGTGAGATATGGGTGTAAAAAAAAATCCAAAAGATCTTTAATATCATACACATAGTTCAAGTCATTTATGGTGGGAGGTTCGAATGTTACTTAAAAAACTAAATTATGAATCATCTCAAAATATAAGGAAGAGGAACACAACAATGATAACCATACCACCAGTAGATAATTCAATGGGAAGTTTTGTGACATGTGTAGGTGCTCAAGAAAGATTAGTCTCGTGAGATACAAATACAACAAAAAAATGTTTCCACAAAAGGTCCTCGAACATTTAAAAAGGAAAAGTTGGAGTGTTAAGTGCACAGACAAACCAAAGCCAAGCCTTATTACAACATATCTACGAGATGTCAATTAGAAAGCGTAGGTTTGGGAGGATATTGTTGAAAATGTGCACAGGAGTGAAATATTTAGGAGACAGAATGGACTTATTGCATTTGCTGAAAATATAAACCAAATCAAGCCACGATTGAATATAGCAAAGACCATCAAGGATTTGGAGTCAATCAAATAACAACATTTTCCTTCTTTCTAATATTTAATAAATGTATTACAATAAAAAAAATTCTACTATTTTAGTTTTAAATTTATTTTGCCTTTAAACCTTATCCAATAACATATTATTTTTCACAAATTTGTATTCCTTTCATTTATACAATTGAAGCTAAGTACAATGAAAACATCTGAAATTCGTATTTTTCACAGTATTTACAAAGCTAATTAATCTAGACTCAAATCCCACCAGGCATGTCAGTCTATGCCAAAAAAAATCTTAGATGAGTTTCTTGCTACATGAGCATAATTATGTGATCGACAGGAAACATTGTGATCGGTCGAACGGGCGGTTCGACAGAGAGGGCAAGTCCAATGCGAGTGCAACCACATGTCAATGCAATCCCTGTGAAAACTGTGATTACAGGCGGGCAGCATTCTTCCCTTTTCGTTCTCTTCGAATTCACACAAACAAACCGCGCAATCGAGCCCCCTCTGCTTGAAATTCTCAGACTCGTAAACAAATACAGGGAAACTTTCTACGTCTGGTTTTTCGATGGAGTCGCCCTGCTGGTGGCGCCGCCGCCGCCGACTCAAACAGATTACAAAGATTTTGACGGCGGCGATGAGCATAACCACCGCGAACACGACGATCGTCACCACGAACAGAACATTATCGATGACAATGGCGGGTGTTGGAATGGCAGGCGTTTCCCCTGTTGAGGCGATGGTGAAAAGCCATATCCGAATGCTGTCAAATTGAGAAATTCATTTCGACACGCGGAATTTATTTCTTCTGTCGACGGGTTTGCTTCTCCAGAGGAAACGTGGATTCTAATCGACGTATTTGAAAGGAAAGCAAAAGCTGACATGGCAAACATGCAATGCGGTAACCGTGCATGCGTGGCGTAAAATATTCCTGAATTTTGATCACGTGTTTAATAGGTAAAGGCACGTGGATAATGATGTATTATTGATATCTTTTAGTTTCATCGGAGAGAACTGCCACGTGGTATAAGTATGGACTCGCCACGTAGCAATAGTAAAAGGTGCCCAAGTGAGCGCCTTACCATTCGAAGCTTGTGTTCTCGACACTTTATTTATGACCGTCACGGTTGACACACACATATAACTAGCAAGCTGCGCGCGAAATGTGAGATGGAAATGTCGAAGGGATGTGTAGAAGAAGTAAAACTTGAGGAATTGAAATATTGGAGGAGGAGAGGAGATTAAGAAGGGGATTAAGGGAGGAGAACTGGTGGGAAAAATAATGGGGGGAACTATTTTACGAAACTCTTCTTTCTTACAACTAGGGCCCTGAGCAATGTGATCTTTTTGTCAATCATTTGAAATAGAAAGGGGGTGAGAGTGTGTAGGTCGTTAATTTGTTCGTAATTTAGACAAAACAACTATCAATATAATTACTTGTAAACATTACAATTTTAACAACAATATCATGTAATATTGTTTGTGGATAATTCATTAAAAACACACACACACACACACACACACATAAGTGTTGGTGTTTGCTTGTACAATCTAAATTTTTTGCATAGTTTTTTCACAAAGGGCAACTTATTTGCAACTTAGGGAGAATTGTGACACTTGTTAATATTCTAACTTTGATGGGTTCGTTTAGTTTTTTTTTTGAAAGATGACAAATTGGGGAAGTTATTTTGACATATCTCTAGAAGGTTTGATCAAAATGTTTTCCATATTGAGAAGAAAAGGAGAGAATTGTTTCAGGGGAGGTGCATTGGATATGATGAAGTAAGTATTGAGCAACATGAGTCAACTTAATAAAAAATAGTTTTGAGCTTAAAAATAATGTTGTAGCATATCTATTTTAGCTATATAGAGGGGTCATTCATTCAACACCATTAACTTTTGCGTTAGTTCAGGGGCACCGAGAACTGGGATTTACACAATTGAAAGAAATAGAAAAAATATGAGAAAATATGGAAAATATGGGGTTTGTTATTTTTTTTATTTTTTATTTTACGAGGTCAAGATTTTCGATTGGATGGAATTTAATTTGTTAGATAAGTTGAAGACATGAATGAAAAGATGAAAAGGAAAAGGCAAGAATTAACTATATGCATGTCTCACACATGCTCCACGAATCAAAGTGTTCCTACCCTGATAATATTTGTTATCTAAGCTCCACTTTATCCTCTTGATCTTAAAAATACGAAAATCGGATCAATATTATTTTCTTAAAAGAAAACATATTAAAAATTTCAACATTGATGATAAATTAATTAAACTATTTTATTAATTGAAGGGACTAAGGAAAATCACCTTAAACATTTGAACTATATCATCTAAATATGTGGTCTAATGAGGTCCGTGAAGACCATAATGAATGGAATTTAAAGTAAGTGAATGGTAATTTCTGACAAAACCTTGATTTAATCATAATTGTCACCTTTGTGCCTCAACTTAGGATAATGAAGATTTTGTGGCCAATCTATGTAATTAAAAAAAATCTTCCAAACTACCCCCATAAGAGACACCTATCGCAAATGGACAACAACATCCATGTGGTAGGAAAAATGTGCCCAAATAATATCAATAACCACCATCGACATAGGTAGGAACATTTTTATATTAAAAGTGGAATATAACATTTCTTGTATATTTCTAGGAAGAAAAATCATCAGAAGGCATATCAAATATTGTTCACAGCATACATTCGTTTAATTTAAATATTCGTGAGAGGATGTGGAAGATTGAGATCCATCAGTAGGAACCCCAATGCTGAAGGAGCTTCTTCCTTCATTTCAGTAATTGCAACACTCACAAATATCCATTTATGTCCTGCTCTTATTGGGAAAATTTTGTCTACTATAAAAAATGAGTTCTCCTTTGGTATATTCATATAAGAAAGCTTCCTTGGTGAAGCATGCAAAGGATGTCCAATGGAAATAATGTTATTTTAACATGTTTTTATCTTAATTGCTTGTTGGATTTCATGGAGGAATAATTTAGGGGAAGCTCTAACTCGGGTTTCATTCGTAGAATCCTCTAATAATATTGACGAAAAACCCACATTGAAGCGGGAGGCCCAATGGATTAGAATCTCTTATCTAAAAAGGATCGTATGGTGCTCTGTTGCCGTAACAAGAGGTTGAGAGCAGGAAGGTGTCATAGGTGGTCATATGAAGACTACAACTGTGCTCCAAAAGAGAAAATTGTCTAGGCATGGAGAGTGGAGAAGGTGTAGCAACAAAAGTGGTGCATACATTATTGCTGATGATATGTACTTTATGTATCAAATTTGGGTGGTGCATCTCACTTATACAACATATTTTGTGTATATATGTGGAAATGCCCAACTCAAAACTTGGAAGAAAAACACGACCACAACCGAAGCCATCCTTTTACTGACAACTTTCATCCCTATAGTGTTGATGCTTTTTGTTCACATCACACTGTTGTTAACGTTTCCTTTCATATTTTATCTCGTCTAAAAATTAATGCTTGTCACCAAAAAATAAAATTGCTTGATAGACTAATTTTGAGCATCATCAAATTGATCATTGGGAACATGCCCAAATCCTCTCTCTCCAAGTTTGTTATCTTCATGGAAATTGTTAGTCACAACCCTGATATTTTCCATGTTAGAGATTATTTCTCATCCTAGCTGATCACTGAGTCCACCTCCATTCTTTAATTTCTGTAAAATAAAATGTAAAGATAAAGAAATTTTGAAATTATATCTAGCTTTAAAGATAATGCATATTCAGACATCAATTTTTGGGCAAACATTTGTAGATTTTATTTTATAGCCTTCAACGGAGTTTTGTATATAATATGTTAAACAATTACAGGGTCAAATTCAATGGGAATTCATCTTAGAAAATACCTTTCTTTGGGAAGAGTGACTTCCCAAATACCCAGAACTATAAGTAACTTGTTTGAAAACTTCTCTGCATGACACGAGCGTTTAATACTGTCAATCGTTTAACTGAAGTGGAAAATATTTTATGTGTGGAGACTATGCAAGATGCAAGTGACGACATGAAGATTGTTCGGGAATCACGAACTTTCCACATTTTAATTAATACCTACCTTAATAACTTTCCTGAAATTGATCGTTTCAACATGTATGGGTTTTGAATAAAAATAAGAGAGTGTGATTTAGACCGTCTGATTTTGTGTGCAATTTAGACCGTCTGATTTTGCGACGATATAGCTGTGTCAGAACCAAGAGCTTGCCCTCCCCTTTTCTAATTTGGAGTATGCCTTTGGCATAATAAAATAGAAACATTTTAATATCTTAAATTGATAAAATACAAACATAATTTTATTTTGGTTCTCAACTATGTTTCTTTTAAAATATATCCTTATTTCAATTTCTAATTATTTTTCTTTGATTTTTTATAACCATAGATTGCATAGGGTATTATTCTCTTACACATTGGCACTATGTAAGCAAGTTGGAATTTTAGCGTACACTTGGAACTCATTTTCCATACAGTTGTAAACCTGCATTAGTGGGAACTAAGATCTTGTACATAAATAGAGCAAGAGGTGTTCATTGATTATTTCATACTCTTAAAGTTAACTACTAAAAAATTTAAGTAAAAAAATCTTTTGTTATATATTTCTTTTTGCATTTTTAAATTTATTTTAGCCTTTAATTTATTTACCATCCTTTTTGAATTATAATATAAGTTCTAAAGTATGTTATTATCATTATAATTAATGATTTTAGGAACAAACCTTAGTTATAAAACAAAATGTCACATGAAAAATCATGCTACAAAAAATATTAAAATACAAAATCAAAATGTCACACAAAAAAAATACTACAAATGAAAAATCCAATGAAGCATATTAGTGGTACGGTAAATCATGAAAAAGAGAGAAAATCTCATTACTTGATAATCTTAATTCAACCATGTATTTATATCTTGAATTTTGATGTGTATATTAAATTTTCAATGTTAAGAGACAACGATATAATTTCTAGACTGTCACCTATTTTTTCACATGTAACATTGAACGTCAAAATTCAATGATGTTTCATATGGTGTTAATTTAAGCATCAACACATGTGTTATCGTGTGTTTTTGTAAGGGAAAAAATTCAGGTGAAAACTTGACAACTTTACCCTAGTGTCAAAATGCTTTGGCTAAAAACCCTCCTAAGCACTTCTCTAGATCAGTTTTCCCCCTGTGTCATGCCTATCCCAATCTTTAAGTACTCATGTGCATTTTAAAAACCTTTCCCAAGTGTTTGAAACATGGAAACAAGTTCACGTAATTCTTTCGGTGTAGTGTTTCTCGAGATGATTTCTTCAGTAGACCTAGAAAGGCTATTTCTAGCCTTTTCGGGACAAGTGTGCACCCTCCGGGATTGAGTTGAAGGCAAAAATTCATCGGGAAGTGGTATTGAGGAGATAATAACATAGATCAAGTGATTTAGGAAATATTTTTGAAGGTTTCAAAGGTTTAGGGACAAGAAAAGTGAAAGTGGGGTTTTGAGGGTGGAGGAAATAGTCTAAAAAAGTCCATGAGCTTCAGAAGGTGATTTCAGAAGGTCCATAATGAGTTATAGGTAAAAAAGGATATCATTGGAAACATAATTTCATTACCTACATTATGGTATTTTCATATTTTTCTTATGACCCAGATGCTTCTTTCCACATCTCATTTTTGGCAGAAACACCCTACTGTCCCGAAAAAGGCTATTTTAAGGGGTTTCAGGCCGAAACAGATCTTAAGAACCATCCCGTTTTCTTCAAAAGGCTTGTGGGAGTCAAAATAATATAATGGTTCATAAAAAACGTCCTCCTGGAGCTCTGACAACTTCGTCTTCAAGGTGCCTCCCAATGTAAACTTTCCATACTTAGCCAATTTCACAATGGACACATATCAACATGAGGCCGAGGTGAATTTTTGTGTCCCAACTATCCCATCCCTTTGGGATGGTTGGGAAAAAAATATCCACTCCATGATTTTTACGGCCCTTGGACCTCCATATGACATTAAACTAGCTCTGTAGTGCATTTTTAAGCCCTTTCCACTCTCCACCTTGTCGAACCACAACTTGCCACTTGTCAGCCCAGGGTGAAGGTAAATTTTTATGCTCCATATATCCCATCCCTTTGAGACATTTGGGACAAAAATTTCTAACCTACCACCGCTCTTTTCATGGTTCTTCATGTGACCTAGTCTTAGCCCCCAGGTGTTAACTGCTAGCTTTTCCTCTCTCATCCACCAAGCAATCAAACCTTGCCACTTTTCATGCTCACATCCAGGTGCCTTTTTCTACCCCATCTGTCCCACCCTTTGTGAAAGTTTGGAAAAAAATCTCCACCCCATGCCAAGTTGGAGGAAAACCTAAAATTTTACTAAGTCTTTTACCTTAGTGTTACTTCTTCCTCTCTTTCCTGTGAATGAAAAGTGCTGTCGAGAAGATATAAAAATTTGATATACCTCATTTCCACTTCATATTTTCTCCATGGGTCCATGAATTCTATTGCAAAACCTCCATTAAACTTGCAAATTTTTCAGAGAAACACCACCATACTGCTAAAGTTGTTCTGAGGCATCCTTGATTGCAAAAAACAAAGTTTTTCTCACTACCGATGAACCAAGAAAATAATCACACATGCAAGTACACTAACAATAGGATGCGTTCTCAGTTGCAACTGCAAGTATGTAGATACATGATTCTCAGCCTGTATCCATGAAAATCACTTCATATCCAATCCTCCAAAAACGATCCAAGGGCATTTCAAGTGCTCAGTCTTTGACCATTCCCGTGTGCTCCACATAGGCATAATCTCCATGAAAATTGGAGGAAATGATCCTCAATGTAAAAATGGCTAAGTTTTGCATGAATTTGTCTCTCGTTCCATGAAGTCCTGATCCTTTCTAGGGACTATCCACGCCTTTGAATTTTTCACTATGCATTCTTCCCTACTTGACGGAAATATCGTCTTTCCCAATTTTCCTTCAAGCTAATTCATCCAAAATTCAGAGGGAAGGTTGATAAACATTTACCCCACACTGTGTGTTGTTTTTAAACTAATGCTAAATGTGAGTAAAAGACTAACACCTAAATAGTCTTAATTAGCAAGAATCAAACAACATACTTAAGCACCATCATGATAAGAATTAAACAAGGGTTAGATGCTAAACATTCATCAATACAAAACTTTGAAACTAACAATGTTTAAAACATCTAAAATCCTCTATTCTCTAACAACATATAAATGAAGGGACCTAGGTAGGCTCCATGGCTATCAAAAATGGTTGTCCTTAGTGTTCCAAGAACCTAGGAATGAGGGCTTGTCAAAGTTGGGCTACAAGACCCTTTTGACACCTCCCATATGACCTAAGCACTTAAGAAAGAGGCTTAACTCTTCAAGATGATGAACTCTCAAGAAAACAAAAGGAAAGCTCTTAGTCTATTTTGCTATATGCTTTGCATTTTCTCTCTCAAGAAGTTTAGGTGTAGGTATAAAGGTAGAAGGAGGGCTCCTTATATAGCCCAATGGATAAAGGAAACACTTCATCCCTTTGCATGTGGGATAAAGGTAAAACATGATTAGGAATGGATAAGGTTGCTTTATTAAAGGTAACCTTACTTTAGAAGGGTTTAATTTATGCTTAGCAAGTCATGGGAGTTGGGGGGTGTTTTAATTAATCAAAGGTGATTAACTAATAGGTAGATGTAAGCTTATAGAAGCTAATTAGAGGAATATTAGTATGATTTAGGCTATTAGAAGGGGATTAAATCAATTAAATATTGATTTATTGGTTAAATGAAGGGAAAGGCTAATTAATTAATAATAATTAATTAGTCTAGATAGAAGGGGTGAATAATTAATGGAAGGTCGTTAATTAGGTTATTAGTTGGATAGGTGACTTAATCAATTAGCATATTGTAATTAATTAACCACAATAAGAGGGAATATGAGCGCTTTTGACAATATGTCATCGATTTGCAAGAAAGGGGATAATTAGCATAATTTAAGTATTTAAATTGCTTGGGCGTAATTATGGGTGTCTACATTTGCCCCTCTTTGGGGTGGCGTAAGTGATGCCACTTCAAAGATAGTAGACGAAAGAAAATTTTGAAGGGATAGAAGAAAAATTAGTAGGAGGGAGAGATGCCCCCTCGAGTGTCGATGGGGTGATGAAAGAAGACGATCGATGATCGAAAAAGGTGAGAGATAGATAGAAGAATGGGAAGGGGCAAGATGCCCTAGTGAGACAGAAGATTAGGGGTGAGAGGAAAGTGATGTAGAAGAAATATGGAGGAGGGGAGAGAAGAGCTTAGCCTCTAGCCCATGTATATTGGAACAATTTTGATGTCATCATATTACCATAAGAGCTACGTCATCGGTCCTTATGAAAAATATAAGCATACGACAAAAGTAGAATGACATGAAAAGCCATACTACGAACAATTGTCCATTGCTGAAAACACCAACTCCATGCAACATACAAAATGCAATGCAATACGAGAAAGTGAAAGATGCCTAACTCCATGCAACATACAAAATGCAATGCAATACGAGAAAGTAAACAAGCTAAACTAACAGAGAAACATAATATAATGTTTTTATTATCGAGCTTCAGTTACAACCTGTGTAAATTAATGACAAGGGTTGATGATGGTGCCCCAAGCAAGGATACATGCGAGGGGAATAACAGAGGACACTTGGGTCTGATGGAAAAGCAATGTGCACTACGAAAAGTACCAGGCAACTCGTTGTGCCCCAGAGTACAGATGAAGTAAGCAACCTAGCTTTTGTTGATGGAGGTAGATCAAGATGATCCGCAAGTCACACACATGAACAAGTGAGAACCAAAGAGTGACATTTTGTAGGATGATTTTCAATTTTTAGAAGTTTTCTGAAACATATTTGAATGTTTTTGATGATTTTTCTAACATATTTGAATGTTTTGGTTGATTTTGAAAGTTTTATGAAACTATGTACAGGAAGACAAGGAAGCATGGATGCCCCTAGCGATAGATGGGATGTACAAGGGCATAAGGCCACGTGCGTACCAGAAAGGTGAAGATGTAAAAATGCCCCAATGATTAGGTGGGAGTATTCAAAGGTAAACTCTTCACAGGTAGAAGCGGGACCCAAGGCCATTATGGATAGGTTCAACATGATGATGAACATAAACCAATGAAATGTTGGGAAGAAGCAAGGATGCCCCCAGCGTAAGTTGGCCTAAAAGCACATGATAGAAAGGAAGGAGAAGATTGTTTTTGTGAAAGGTGACAAACATGTCCGCAAACATGGAAAAAAGTAATCTTATACACATGGATGTTCTGAATGAAGTAGAAGAATGATGTGAATGATATGAATGTAGCTTAGAAGCCTCGCGATGAAGAAGTGATTAACCAAAGGCAAAAATCGTAAGACGAGATATGGACTAGAGTAAGAGTCTGAACAAGATCCAAAATGAGACACTTGGTAACATACTAATCCTGCCTACTCATAGAGATCCAGTGTGTGCACGTGGAGTTTATTACCTCTTGAAGTGAAGATTTAATAGACAACAAGTGAAGAGACCCTAGCCAATGTGTAGGAATGATTTATTGTGAAAGGTGATTTTGTGAATGGATGGTGAAAGGATAGCCGTACATTGCTCCGCTGCCAGGGCGTCCATAGCCCTGATGGAGATGTATTTGATTCTAATCACAACATTTCTCTACTGCCAGTCAGGCATCCATAGCCCCGATAGAGATTATTGGAAATACCCCAAGAGAGAGTAATATATCAATTTGCTTTTGCTTTGTAGCTTTTAGCTTTTGATTTTTGATTGATTTTGATTCTTTTGCTTTCTGAAAACTTATTTCAGCTCTCTTGTTTGACAAGGGGTTAAGAACCACTGATGGCTTGATGGAAGGAGGTGGAAGTGCTTATGATGACGACATTGGCTAGTGTCAACAAATATGTCCAAAATTTCTTCGCAACAAGTTTATTAGATGTTGAATGTGATAGGATCTCTAAGAGGTCAGTCGTTCTTTAATTTACCAAGGTGATAAAAGACCAGGGTCAAACAGATACCATAGAGATAAATGTCACAAAATGCATGTGAATAAGCTAACCAAAATATCACCGAAGGGATGAAAATGGTAGGAAGACTTGCAGAAGAATAGCAAGGAAGGGAAGAAAGAAACATCCATGTGTACGCAACACCTGATTGCAATGTTTGATCTTTGTACCTTTGATTTTTGTTGTGTTTTCTCAATGTTTTTTTTTGTATTTTTGAATTGTTTTTTATTTTTAGATTTTTGACAGTTTTAAGAGGTTGGGACTAACAAAGTCACTCTGTGTGGTAAGATCCAACAACAATGTTTGTGACTTCCTTGATAAGGGAGACTAGGCATGTTTGTTTATCAAGAGTCATGTTTTCCCCGATCTCAATGATCGTGGTGAGTTCACACTCAACAAAGGACTGTGATTTATCCTGAAACATGGATTTTGTATGTGGGAGCTTGAGTTCCCTATCCAGAGGTTTATGCACTTTGCGCCATACTTGATGGTTACGTTGATGTGCATTCTTGAATCACGCTTGATTTACAACTTTGAGATTGTTCAAGTTGTTGGGGGATTTTGAGCTCTTGGAAGTTTTGACCTGAGCTTGATAATGAACCTGTTTGGGTTTCTTATAAGCTGAATTGTGACTTTTCTGACCTCGAGAAGGAGAAGAAAGTGAATGTTTACGATTGATGATAGGAACGAGAGAAATGATGGTGGGCTTGCCCCGGTCATTGGTAGAAGGATGATGTGATTGATGAAAAGGATACGGTCCAAGGATTGAAGAAGATGGGCTACTGGGAGGTGAGCCATAGATAGAAGATGAAGGGCTACTAGGATGTGGCCCAAGAATAGAAGAAGAAGGGCTACTAGGATGTGACCCATAGATAGAAGATGAAGGGCTACTAGGATGTGGCCCAAGAATAGAAGAAGAAGGGCTACTAGGATGTGACCCATAGATGTAAGATGATGGACTACTAGGATGTGGCCCAAGAATAGAAGATGATGGACTACCCGGGGGTGATCCATACATAGAAGATAAGGGGCTAGTTGGATGTGCCCCAAGAATAGAAGATAGTGGACTACTCGAAAATGTCCCACAAATAGCAGAGGGAGGGCTACTAGAAGGTGACCCACACCTAGATGAAGATGAAGGGCTACTTGGCATTGACCCCATAAGAGATTGTGATTGAGGAATTATGATAGACAAAGAGTTATTGGGTGATGAGAAGATAGGCCATGGATCAATGCAAGACCAAGGAGTTTCATCACATAATGAAGAATGTGAAGATGGAAGAATAAGAGGAGGGTCAAGTTGCATGATCTGAGGCTCTTCCTCTATTTCTTGATAAAAGGAATCAACCTTTTCCTCACAATATGTAGACGCATCAAAGTCTAAAGAGAATCCTTTCTCGTAATCTGCTAAAGGAATATCTTCATATGCCCCTATAAATGCCCTGATTGTTTCTTCATTCTGAAAGAGATCAATCGGTATGAGTTGTTGATCAACCACCAGGGGTTGATTGGAAGAAAGAGATCACTTGGTGTGGAAGACTTAGAAGATGTTTGATGATGATTGATAGAAGAAAATGATGTGGGGGATGAAGAAGATGTGTAGCTAGATGTCTCAGGAGTAGAAGAAGGTGGTGTGGACCTACCTATACAATGGTATGTCATGTAAAACTAGTAGGATTAAGTCCAAAGTCTATAGATTGTGACGCATGGGTCGATTCAGACATTTGACTCGAAGGACTTTGAGTCACACGAATCTTCAAAGGAGGAAGACTTATTGGGGGTGATTGATGAAGAAGGTCCTGCGAAGAAGGGGAGGACCGTGATTCAAGAATCACATCAGATGAATAATAACAAGGGTCCTGCAAAGAAAGAGAGGACCACTGATTCAAGAATTGTATTAGATGTTTGATTGGAGGGATTTGGAGTCGCACGTATCTTCAAAGGAAGAAGACGTCGTTGAGGTGACTGATAAAAGGGGTCCTGCGAAGAAAGGGAGGACCGTGACGTAGGAGTCATATTAAATGTATGATGAAGAGGTTCCTGCGAAGATAGGGAGGACCATGACATAGGAGTCGCATTAGATGACTTAGGAGTCTTAGATGAATCTAAATAGTAGTTTGGATCTGAATCATCAGAAGATCTGTCATCAGAAGAATCAGAAATATTTGGATTGGAATCCTCAGAAGAAGAGGAAATGTTTGGATTAGAATTAGAAGAAGAGTGGGGGGAACTCAAATAATAATTTGGATCAGAAGCATCCAAATCATACCACCGACTATGAGATGAAGGTGGGGAATGAGTTACCCGTATGGGCTCTCTAGCACGAAGAACCAAACGAGGTTTAGTTGTAATGGGAATCTTTTGATTTGAATTGCTAAACCTAGGTTCCATATTTTTGTAAGTATGGGGAACCGCACGATAGTCAGTCATTTTTGGCACTGTTTTAAGCACAAATGTCTAGATCTAGATAGTGTGATGGAACTCCTTCAAAGGGAAGGAAGTGACATGTCGATTTGGGTAGCATAAGGACAACCAACTAGACATTGTGTAAGTATGGAGATGCGTGCGTGATTTTCCGAAGAAGGTCTAAGGAAAATAGACATCGTGATGACGCAATCTCGATGAGATCGAGAGGGATTGTCCTAGAAAATAAGTTTTCTGAATGAATAATCACAAGGAACAATCATGCAAGTGTGAAACACAAAGCCAATCAACAAGGAAATACACCATATGAAAATGTGATGCAAAGATGATCAACACAATGTCAATATTTACGTCAAGCTCGAAATGAACAAGGCATAAATATTAACAAAGGGTAGATGTGAATCCCAATCAAAGGATACCACGACAAGTTTAACAACCAACAAGGCCTAAATGTTAAAGGGTGAGGTTTACAAATGTAAGCTACGTAACCACACCAATTGGACACGTCTATCAAGCTTCGCGAGAAGTGAGATATTAGTGTCAAAGTGGTATCGAAATGACAAAAACAAAGTAAGTGACACCCTTCAAGATTTGGGACAATGTTTGAAATCAAACTAAGTCAAAGTATACTAAGGATGTGTTAAAACATGGGCAGCGTAATGCCACAATACGGACACTTAGATCATGTTTACGAGAAACACGACATAAGTATCTTAATTATGTCGAGACAATGCAAACAAGGTAACATGTCAAAGGGAGATAAAATGATGAATCAATCCTAACTATGATGATGATCTTGACATGGGTATCAAGATCACAAAGGCTACCAATGATATAAATACGTCTCCACACACTTTAGACATTTAACTTACCCAGCCGCAAACATGGATGGGCGTAAACGGACAAAAAAGTGGCAGAAACAATCGATTGGTAACACAAGGTAGTCACCCTTCTTTTGATCAACAAAGTGTCAAAAGAATGTGAAGGAAGTAATAAAAAATGGGGATGAAAAATGTTGGCTTCACTTCGGCAGAGTTTCACCTCACCTTAAGGCAAGTAAAAACTAAGCGAAAGTAACGCGTCACACATTTCGCAATGAAAAGATGGTTCACAACTCAACACTATTTTAGAATGGTCAAAGTGGGCTCCTGGCCAAAGTATATTTTCCTAGGTGGTTCTCTCATCCTAGGTGTTACAAAATTATCCACGAGCGGGATGATTTACCCAAATAGTCCACTGACTATCTTGGGAGTATCTTGACTTTTCCCCCTTCAAGCACAGTGGGCAGTAAATGCATCCATCATGTACTTAAAAGGGTCACATAGGGACAACTTGTAACTCTATCTCACAAAGGAATCACTAGTCAGATAGGTAGTGCGGAGCACTTCCCGTTTCGTCCACAAGGTTCCCTCTTGCATGGACTACTTTGGGGTTCCTGGAACCACCCCCATTGTTGTAGCTTAAGGCGTTATGCCAAAGGGGTTATGTTCCAGTTGAGCGGAGAGGGACGTACCCTTTTCCAAACCTACAATACAGTGTTTTGAATATGTTGTTCATTTTATCTTTTTAATTAGGTGTGGTTTGCTCGAACACCGTTTGGCAACCTGTATAACAACTGTATTAGTAGTTTTTGACTTTTTTTTGATTCCTCCGTTCTTTGACAAGCGATGGTCGTTTTGGTCCTATATGACAATTTTTAGTAGTTTTCCATCAAAAGAAAAACACCATTTCTGATTCTCCAGATCATCCAAGGATGCAAGAGAAGAGCATACGTGATGTTTCAAAATCCAAAAAGATATCAAATGGAAAAACACTTTAATTCAAATACACCAAGTTAACCAATTCCAACTCAAATATTCCTAACAACCTCAAAGCATCAAAAAGGACTTAAGAATCATTTCTGATTCCCAAGATCACCCCAAGGGATGTGAGGGAAGAGCATACGCAATCTTATTCCTATAAGTAAACATGAAAAGTTTATTTAATCAAGTAAAATCATGTAAAAAAATCCTGCAAAAACAAGTATGTGATTAGATAAAACCTGCAAGAATTAGAAAACCAAGAAAATCGAAAAAATTCTAGAAATCCAATTTTTTGCACTTTTTAGCACTTTTTAGTAATTTGCATTTTTGGAGGTCTCCGGGGCATTTTGGGAGTTTTGTGATAGAAGGGTATACCAAAGGTATCTAAATTTTGGAAGTTCCCTTTTACACTCTGTTATCTTTCCAACGCTTATTCAAACTCCGAAAATGGGTTAACGAGTCAAAAGTTATGATCAAAACAAGGAGCACTAAAAAGTTGTAACCAAAACCAGATTAAACAGATGTACCTGCGCCCCCTTTTATGCATGTGCGCCCCCCTTACAGAGACACCTGCGTAAAAAGGCATGTGCACCACCAAAAATATGTGTGCGCCACTCTGTGTATTTCCATTTACAGTGCACCTGCGCCACCCGAGAGGCGTGTGTGCCACTAAAAAGAATGTATGTGTATTTTGGCTTACCATGCACCTGCGCCACCTGAGAGGCGTGTGGGCCACAAAAAGAGCGTATGTGCTACCTTCGATAAAAACATGCTGAAATTCAAACCAGAAAACTGTGTTGCACTACCAGAAAAGCGTGTGCGCTACCAAAAAACATGTGCGCCACCGCTTTATAAAATTTTCCCAGATTCCGACAGAACGTCCGCATCACCAAAAATGTGTCTGCGCCACTAAAATAACATGTGTGCTCTGGTTAGGGTGTACGTGCCAATCTGACAGGTTTCAAAATGCAGTGAAGGTACAGTACGAAATGACGTCTGTGCCCAGGTTAGTGCATCTGCGCGCTGGTTAGGGTGTGTGCGCCGGGGTTAGTGCGCATGCGCCAGGGTTGGTAAACAGAGAACCAGGTTTTGACAGTGCGCCTGCGCCACCAGAGAGGTGTGTGCGCCACAAAAACCATGCCTGCACTCCTAAAAATGTGCCTGCACCACACCTGCAACCAAAATATGGAAAAAACACAAGAAAACTCACAATATCTCAAATTTTGACAAGTTAGTTTAAGAATGGCAATAACCCATTAAAATGATGGCTATGAACAAGAAGTTACACATATCAAATTAGCAAAAATTCCAAGAAAATGGACATTAATTACTACATGTGCATATCAAAAGTTAGCCAAAACAATGAAACTTAAACTAAAATGCCATGGGACTAAGGGTCCCACCGGGCGTGCCAAATGTGTGCATGTGTTGTTTTTAAACTAATGCTAAATGTGAGTAAAATACTAACACCTAAATAGTCTTAATTAGCAAGAATCAAACAACATATTAAGCACCATCATGATAAGAATTGAACAAGGGTTAGATGCTAAACATTCATTAATACAAAACTTTGAACCTAACAATGTTTAAACATCTAAAAATCCTCTATTCTCTAACAACATATAAATGAAGGAACCTAGGTAGGCTCCATGGCTATCAAAAATGGTTGTCCTTAATGTTCCAAGAACCTATGGAATGAGGGCTTGTCAAAGTTGGGCTACAAGACCCTTTTGACACCTCCCATATGACCTAAGAACTTAGGAAGAGGCTTAACTCTTCAAGATGATGAACTCTCAAGAAAACAAAATGCAAGCTCTTAGTCTATTTTGCTATATGCTTTGCATTTGCTCTTCTCAAGAAGTTTAGGTGTAGGTATAAAGGTAGAAGGAGGGCTCCTTATATAGCCCAATGGATAAAGGAAACACTTCATCCCTTTGCATGTGGGATAAAGGTAAAACATGATTAGGAATGGATAAGGTTGCTTTATAAAAGGTAACCTTACTTTAGAAGGGTTTAATTTATGCTTAGCAAGTCATGGGAGTTGGGGGGTGTTTTAATTAATCAAAGGTGATTAACTAATAGGTAGATGTAAGCTTATAGAAGCTAATTAGAGGAATATTAGTACGATTTAGGCTATTAGAAGGGGATTAAATCAATTAAATATTGATTTATTGGTTAAATGGAAGGGAAAGGCTAATTAATTAATAATAATTAATTAGTCTAGATAGAAGGGGTGATTAATTAACGGAAGGTCGTTAATTAGGGTATTAGTTGGATAGGTGACTTAATCAATTAGCATATTGTAATTAATTAATGACAATAAGAGGGAATATGAGCGCTTTTGACGATATGTCGTCAATTTGCAGACCCTCTAATCTAGTAAGAGGAAATAGTTTTTGCAATATGGTTGCTGAAGATGAAGCTCTCAAGGCTCAACAGGAAGAAAAAGATGATGTTTGCTCAACCTGTTCAGGAGACGGTCCACAGGCACTCTTTGTCACCAATACTGATGAGTGGTATGCTGACATTTCTCACTACCTAAATTATAGAGAATTCCCTTCTCATCTTGACAACAAAAAAAATAAGGAAACTCAAGCTAGAGGAAGCCAAGTTTGTAATCTAGAATCATGCACTTTACAAGATAGGACTAGATGGTTGTTTCCTCGGGTGTGTAGATAAGGAGCAGTAAGAAAAGTTTCTCAGGGCATATCATGATCAAGATTGTGGTGGACATTTCTTAGCAATGGTAACCATACATAAAATCCTCAGAGGGAGTTATTATTGGCCCTTCATCTTTACAGACACTCAATATTGTGGTTTCCAAATGCAAAGCATGCCAACAATTTGTTAGAAAGCCACAACTAGCTGCATTGCCACTCAGGCTTGTGGTGATTGAAGAACCATTTCAGTAACATGGGATAGATTTTATTGGTGTTCTAAATCCTCATTCTAGTGTAGGGCATACTTATGTACTCATTGAACCTGAGTACTTCACTAAATGGGTGGAAGCCATCCCAACTAAGCAAGCCAGCTCTGAAACTATCTACAACTTCATCAAGGAGAATATCATTGTTGCATTTTGGAAAACCACAAAAAAATTTTGTAGACAATGCCACGTATTTCTCTTCCAAGAAGCTCACAAATTTTTTTTATGGCTTCAGAATCTCCCTATCTCACTCTTCTGACTACTATCCATAGGGAAATGGGCAAGCTAATTTAAGCAAAAAGAACATTGTGACCATTGTTTGCAATCTGGTAGATGATAATCAAAGGAACTGGCACAAGAAGTTATATGATGCATTGTGGGCCAATAACCATTGTGAGCCAATGGAGGATCACTCCTAAGAAGGAAATAGGTATGCCACATTTCCAAATGTTGTATGGAGTTGAGGCAGAGATTCCCCTCACAATTGAGTTGCTAGCTCTCAAGTTGCTACAAGAAATAGAAGATGGTCAATACAAAAAGACTCCATTGATAAGAGAATCCTCTTTCGGGAGAAGTTGGAGGAAATCAGATGCCAAGAGATGGATAGAATTAAAGAAAACCAATTGAAAGTGAAGAATATCTTTGACAAGAGGGAAAAGGAAAGAGAATTCAAGGTTGGGGAATTTTTCCTGCTTTAGGACAAGAGAATAGAACCAAAGGGAAGCCATGGAAAGTTTGATTCATTATGGCTTGGCCCATTCCAAATTCATGGAGCTTGTGGTGAGAATGTATTTATCCTCTCATACTTGGATGGAACGCCATTGGAATTTCCTTGAAGTGGGAAATACTTGAAACTGTATCATCAATAAAAGTGGGTTGTCCCCCTCCTTGTATCATTGGTGATTTTCTAGTGTGTTTTTCCCTTTTCTGTTGTGTGGTTTTCGTTTAGTTTTGTTTAGTTTTTGTTGTGTGTGGTTTATCATGTGTGTTTCCTACTTCTTCCTTTCTTTCTCGCAATTGTACATGACTCTACAAGTCCAAATGGATAAGGCACTCGTCAACGTAATATGTTTCGAAACTTGAGATTCTGGATCCTCATGTCATACCGTAGCCATGCCCAATTCATGCCATGTCCCCAAGCTAGAGCCAGCTGTTGTATCCTAAAAAATACTCTACATTTTCATGGCCAAATTAAATTTTTTTGAGCTCATACCTTTTGTTGGTGTTTAAGAAAATTTATAGTTTTAATAAATTAGTAAAATTCATGCCCTAGAGTTGTTCAATAAAATTCCTCTGTTTTGCTTGTTTTTAGAAATCCTCCATTTCTGCAGATAACTGTGCACATAATATCCTCTTGTACAATGCTCCATTTTTGATCGAAATTGTTAACTTTCTTCTATGGCATGAGAGTTCATACCAAGATCATTTTGATACCTCTCCAAGAAATTACGTCTCTAGTTTGTCAAGGAAGATTTGACCTCATCTGGACTCAGGAAATGATGAAGTTTTCTTCCTCTACATATTTTCGATAGGATGGGATGATCCAGGCGTTCTTTTCCCTGTCAAATTTTTACCACAATGAATGCAGAAGTACATGGTTAGATCCTATTGGAAATGGGGAGGAACGGGAAGTTTCTCAATGAGCACCTTATTCAAACTTTTGAGTCACTTCATAGGAGCATCTTGAATGGATTTAATTGGAGGATCCTCCAATTAATGCCCTGATGCGAGATCTATAAAGGTGAAAAAGAAGAAATTTTTGAGCCTACAGATTTGAAAAGTCAAAGTTGAATCCCAATAGTGCTTGGACGTCAAAGGTGAATGCCCACTTGATGGTGAAGAATTCAACGTAGAAGTTACTAAGTATGCGATGCTCACGCAATCATAAAAGGAGAAATGCCAAGGATCTTCTTCTGCTTCACCATCTAAGAAATTGAATCCTCAAAGCGGAGGACTCGGAATGATAGAGAACTTTGAAAGGAGGGTGAGCATTTTTCCACTTCAGCAGGGCTAATTTTTTTAGAAAAGAGCATGATGATCACTCTGTCTCCAACTAGAATGTGCCATGTGTACCTCTTTAAGTCAAATCAGAGTTAACTTCCCTTAGCAAAGGAAATTGAGTTTTTGAGCCTTTTTCCTAAGAAAATCCATGTAAAATGCTTGAGAAAAGGGCCGTGATCCCATTTCCAATAAGAGCGTGCCACATGTCTAAGTTGAAAAGTCAAAGACGAGGCTGTGGGCCAATAAAAAGTTCCAAATTTCCAAATTTGAGTACTTGAGAACTCATCCCAAGCAACTTGAGAAATTTATTCAACATATCAAAAAAAGTAGCTTTGTTCACGTCTTAAATATACCACCACCAAAGAACCACCTCGTGTATTGCCTCAATTCCCTCCACCTTTAGGAAAATAGAAACTTTCTACATTGCCTTATTATCCAACATGTATAAGATAAAAAATTACATCATTAACTCTGGTGCCTCAAATAATGTCATGCCTGCAAAATTTGATAAAGCCCTTAGCCTTTCCCTTTCCCCTACACTAGGCTATTTCCTTTCCATGGAAGTGAAAAAATTTCCCCTTATAGGTCAGATTAAGGATGCCGAGATAACATTGGAATATTTCCCTTACAACAAAATCAAAATGAGAATACTTGTAGCAGACATGCCCGCCTCATACGACATGTTGTTGGGCTGAAATTTGTGTTGAGATGTCGGTGGAGGTATATAACTTGATTGGTCACATGCCACTATTCCAGTCAATGGAAAAGCAAAGAAACTTCTTCCCATTAGGAAGATGTAGTATACTGTTCAAAAACTAGATAACCCAACAAAAGGCATCCCGTGTCAAAATTCCAAATATTATAACTTTTTCATGACTTTGGAAGATGATATTGAGTTGCCCATGTTGGTGGAAGAATTCCCAAGCATTATAGATCCAATCAAAGAACATAATGATGAGTTGATGAAATTAGAGTTTTAGAAGGTGTACTTCTCATGGGATGAGAGTATAAATGAAGTTGTTCCACTGGATGCTAATGACGGTGATGAGATCCTTGACTTGCAACAAAGCAATATTGAAGTAAAGAGAAATACAGATCAAGAAGAAGGAATAATTCTCAATAATATTTTGGTAGGTAACTTCAATATTTATGATCATGTTCTTGAGGCTCAATATGAGTTTCCATGTGATGAGCATGTTGGTGAACTTGAAATATTCTCCTTCTCATTGGAAGAAGATGACAAGGAATGCAAGAATGGTAACATGTTTCCACCTCTTGAACCTGAAAATACTCAAGGAGATGATGATTTCATCACGAAAATGGATTTCTTGGTTCTTGGTGACCAAGAATGGGAAAGCAACAACAACAACATTTCAACTCCAATGTTGTGCTCATGTCATTTTCATGAGAATGGAAACATTATCAACAAAAAATTGAGAAATGGAGTGTTGTTTGATCGTAAGGAGAATTTTTTTCAAAATAAAAACATTCTCAATAGAATTCAACCTTTAAGTGTTCATTTTTCCCAAGAAAATGATGTCCTCAACAAAATGGAGCATGATGCCCAAAATGGAAAAGGTGAAGAAGATGAAAATTTCCATGTTGTATGCCCAATATATAGCTCATTATATTTCCAAGAGGATGAGGTAATGCACAGGCCATGTTGTATAAGGTAGCATATGGAGAAATATCTGGATCATGTGAAAGATGACTGTTAGTACAAAATCATAGCACCCCCAAATGAGTCGTTAGATATGCTTTTCTAAGACAGATTCATTTGGTGTGATTCGCATAACATTGAGTTTTTCCCCAAAGTGTGGGACTTTGCAAATGGGAAAAACTCTCCAGATTAAAGGTTGGTTCCTATTCCTCTGTTTAGGTGCATACGTGGAAACTTGCAGAGGACCTATTCCTAAACCTAATCTAAGTTTTACCAAGGAGACAGGGATAAAAGGAATACAAGAAATCAAAACTAAGCTACAAGGTGATGCACCGAAGGAATGATGAACATTAGTTTTGCTGATAGACACAAACCAACAAAATACATACAATAATCAAGCACAGATAACCAGATTTATAATGAAAGACTAGATGAGAGCAAAGGGGACAAGAAAGGATCTAAAATCAATCACAAACGTGTTTTATTGCTCTGCAGATTGATACAATGCATTACAAATAACCAGAAGGCAGGAAACATATTTGAAATTTAAATGGAAGGTCTGAACTCCATGAATTCCTTTACCAGAAGGAAAGGGGAGCCTGCAAAAACAAAAGAACGTCCAACCCTTTACAATGAGTTCTGACCCTACTTTTATAGATTCAACACAGAGGGGAGAAAGAGAGAGAAGTGGGGAAAAAATAGTCTGAAGCTCAACCACCACTATTAATGCCTTTCACAAAATCTTCCCCCAAATCTGTCTTGACTACATCAATTTCTTATTTGATGCCTTGAAGGAGGAGGAAACAGTGGATCAGATCGAATCCGATCTGGTTGTTGGAAAAAATAGATCCTGTATTAATGCCTCGAAGATGTTTCTCCATTTTTCTCCCACCTAACCTCCCCAAACTTAAAGCTTTAGATCTCCATGGTGTAGATGAGGCCGAGATCTTTCCAACGGTGTCAGATTTGCAATATTTTGAGCCCCGAGTCGAAAGATATGCCCCTTCAAAGTTTGTATCGGGTCCGTACAAAAAGGCGGGAAAACTAGTTCAAAAAATGGGCCCCCTTTTAATATGGGACACATGGAGGGTTGGCACTTGGTTGGAAACCTCCCTTCAATTCTACTCTAGAACTAGCGCCATTTGGACACTTGGCACTCTCTTCCGGCTCGTCACAATGCATTGGCTATTCAACCTGACTTTGTCCCCTTTTTTAGACTGGATGTGGAGGCTCCGCGCTCGCTTAAAATCCCGATCAAGATTTTCCTTTGAAGGAGCATCGGGTTGAACACTTGGAAGCCTCCACAGGTCTTTGGAATTTTCAACAACCTCCCTCTTACCTTTTCAGACCTTGGACTACATGGCGAACTAGCGCTTGTTTGAGCCTCCACTTTTGGATTTACCCTTGGAGATGCGCCGCTTGGACACATGGCAGTCTCCACCAACACTTCTATACTTAGCCCTTTTTGAGGCTCGCCTATCCACCTTTTGACCTCTGTTGACCATCTGCTACATGGAGGGCTGGCGCAAGTTTGAGTCTTCTGCCTTGGGCTCCCATTTGGAATTGCGTTGGGCCGACACTTGGCCCCTTCCACTGAGTCAAAGACTTTTCAATGGCTCATGCAAATTTTTGGAGCTCTGGATGCGTGGAAGCCTGGCACTCATTTGAGCTTCCCCTTTTGGATTCAACTTTGGAGAAGTGCCATTCTGACACATGGCTCTCTCCGCTACCTCCTCCATACTTAGTCGATTTTTGGACTCATTCTGAACTGTTTTGAGCCCGAAGACTTTGGATCTTCATCCGTTTCTTCTCTTTCTTGCTCCTGGTTTCTTTGTGATGTTGCTCCTCCTTCTCTGACCTTACTATTCTATTTCTGATCCCACATGTAATTTTTTTGTTGGATTTGAGGCACAGATTCACTCAACAGAGCCGTTTCTTGAATTTCTTCTTGCACGGGGTCGTTTGATCTTTTGCAGGCCCTGCCACTCCATTGTAAAGTCCCTCTGCAACCTTGTTTGTCATCCTGGAATGTGAGCTCATGGGTCTGAGTCATTTTCTTCATAATTTCCTTAAGTACAGGACTTGTCTTGACCAAATTTGTCAGGGGGTGAATTTGGGATAACAATTTGGCGACTCACGGGGACATTTGCCTGCTAGATGAAAAGACCAATTACCTTGTCATATCCGTTGGGCATGGAGTCGAGAACGATGGTCTGATACTGATCCTGCCTCTGATTCATGAGCCTGACTGTTCGCACTCTCAATTTTCATAAGAAATCTTGAAACGATGGTTTCTGAGAGTAGAAAATTGCTTTGACCCGGGGCTTTATCTGTCTCTAAATGGGCTGTCTTGAAAATGTTATTTAGTTACTCTACATTTGTTTTATTTTGAAATTTACAACCGTTACAGGAAACTATGAGTCTCCTGCCATGAATAGTGAAGGGCCTGGCCTCAGTAGCTTTAGAGCAATATGAACAAAACTTATGTACAAAGGAAAAATCATACATGCCTCAAATGAGACATGCAGAGTGTGCACAAGCACTTCTTCTACTGGAAACAAAGTCTACTCCTACTCCTAAACTAACTAGAGAGAAAAGGGGCTAAACAAAGCCTGCTATAGGTAGGGAGAAGTAGCTTCCCTTTCTCAAGAGAGGCAGCCATGCAAATGATTTGACACTAAATATGGCTTCCTGTATGAGTGAAAAATTGACTTTAAGCTGATCCTCTACCCATATCAGCAAGGTACCAACATTAATGGAAAATACCTCCTCAAGCTGATTTGTATTGGACTCCTGGAGGTGTTGATGGTGACCCTTGGTGCTTTGATACTCATCCTCATGCCCTGAAGTAGGCATGACTGGTTTTGGCTTCTCCCTTGGCTCCAATGAAGCCAAATATCTGATTGGGCAAGGTATGGTCCTTTGAATCTGCCCATGGTTCTGAACTCTAACTCCAAGAATGGAGCCTTCTTGCTGAATCTCATGGATGGATGGTGTGGGAGGAATGATAGCCTCATACTCTTTCTCTTCCTCTGTAGCAGGTGTGACTTTTGGAAGATCAAAATCTTCCAACTTTGATTCAGGAGGCATGTTGCAAACTGCAGGTTGTGCTTGCACGCTCTCTTCCATGGCAGCAGGTTCTTGTGATTGAAGAATGAATGATGGGGGAGAAAAGATTGCAATTTCAACTAGCTCCCTCTTATCAAAACATTCTTTTGAGTCTGGTAGGAAATCAAACTCTTTACTATCCTGCTGTAACAAGGTCTCTCCCTTTTGCATGGTGATCTTAAAATCTTCGTTATCTTCACCATATGAAGCTTCATCTTCAAACATGAAGCTAATGAGTTCAGGCTCCTCTAAAAGATCATAATTTTGGAGAGGTTGAATGGGAGAGGGGGCTGTATTTTCTTGTGAAACCAGCTCATGACTCAGTGCCTCTGAATTTGTCTTGGTCACCTCCATATGCTCCTTTTTAATTGGGCTTGGAGCTGGTTGTTCTTCTTCCTTCTCTTGTGAAGAACATGGAAGACTCATATCTTCCAACCTTGGTTCCAGAGATACGTTGTGAGACATAGGATGCTGCTCTTGAATGCCCTCCTTCATGGCAGTAGGCTCATATGCTTGGAAGATGGATGATGGAAGAGAAAATGATGTGATCTCCATGGGATTTTCTCCATCAAAGCAATCCTCCAAGTCAGACAGATAATCTACCTCGTTGTTGTCCTGTTGCATGTGCTCAACCTCCTCCATGGTGTCCTCCTGATCTGCAACTTGATCACCATGACTCCCTTCATCCTCAAACATGAAGTTTTCAAGCTCAAACTCTTCTTCAACATCAGAGCTTGAAGGGGATGAAGTGGAAGGAAGAACTAAAGGTTCTCCTGTAGCCTGCTCCACACTTGGGGCCTCTGAAACTATATGATCCTCCTCCTCTGCTGCAAATTCAAACTCATTCCACCACTGGCTCTTCAACCTTGACCTCCTCTATTGGCTTGACCATCAAGGGGATCTTTGTAAACCCAAATTTAGTAGCCCAACTCATCAGATTTTCTGTTATTTCTTTTCTGTTGGGCTCCTCTTCTTGTTGTCCTTGACTAGATTCTTGAGTATCTTCCCAACATGGACTTGGGAAAGTAAGAGGAGTGGCAAGGTTGGGGTTCAACCAGCTTTGCAATTGTTTTTGGTGGGGAGGGAGGTGGAACTTCTTGTTTGTTTAGAGGGGATGACTGTTTGGAAGGGAAAAGGGTAGAAGAACTGAGATGAGGTGGAAGATCATGGGATGGAGAAGAGAAACTAACACTTGGGGAAACAACTGAGGGGCTTGACTCTTGATCATGCTGAAATGATAAAGACTGAGGAAGAGAAAATGAAGAGCTAAGAGGTGGTGTACTTACCCATTGACAAGGTTGTCTCACACTTTGCTCATAAGCCTCAATGTCCTCAATCCACTGTGTAAGTTGAGGCAACATTTCAACCATGAAGTCTAGCTTCTCCTGAGGGTTGTAATGTCTTGGAAAAGGGCCTTCCCATGGACAAGGTGCCCTTCAACCAATCTTGAATGCCTTCATTTGTGCTATTCCCCTTGACTGAACCATGCTCAGCCTCCATTTTTTGAATTTTCTCCAATAAACCAACATTCTCCACATAGTTGTCACCATTGTATGTGTCCCCTTGTTCTTGATAAGCTCCATGGCCAAACTGATTTTGACCTTGCTCATATGGGTAAGCGTAATGGTCCTGGATCTAATTATAATACTGATTTGGAGGAGTTTGGAAATGCGTTGGAGGTGGACTGCATTGCTGTAAGTGTGAGTTCCATGAAGGGAATGAAGTCATGATTGCACAACCTCATGGAATGGGAAAAAATGAAAGAGATGGAAGAAGAAAATGGATGAAAATGAGTGGAAATGGATGGAAAAAGTCTGCAACTCAGAGGATGGGTTTTTGACTAGATGGAGTCACCAGATGTGCTTGCATGTGCCTCAAAAGGTTGAATCCCACCAAGAACACATCAACTTGATGAAATAAAGTGAAGACCTCTTGTCCCACCAGGCGTGCCAAAACTGTTAGTGCAAAATCACAGCACCCCCAAATGAGTCGTCAGATTTACTTTTCTAAGGCATATTCATTTGGTGTGATTCACATAACATTGAGTTTTTCCCCAAAGTGTGGGACTTTGCAAATGGGAAAACTCTCCAGATTAAAGGTTGGTTCCTATTCCTCTATTTAGGTGCATACATGGAAACTTGCAGAGGACCTATTCCTAAACCTAATCTAAGTTTTACCAAGGAGACAGGGATAAAAGGAATACAAGAAATCAAAAACTAAGCTACAAGGTGATGCACCGAAGGAATGATGAACATTAGTTTTGCTGATAGACACAAACCAACAAAATGTATACAATAATCAAGCACAGATAACCAGATTTATAATGAAATACCAGATGAGAGTAAAGGGGACAAGAAAGGATCTAAAATCAATCACAAACGTGTTTTATTGCTCTGCAGATTGATACAATGCATTACAAATGACCAGAAGGTAGGAAACGTATTTATAATTTAAATGGAAGGTCTGAACTCCATTAATTCCTTTGCCAGAAGGAAAGGGGAGCCTGCAAAAACAAAAGAACGTCGAACCCTTTACAATGAGTTCCAACCCTACTTTTATAGATTCAACACAGAGGGGAGAAAGAGAGAGAAGTGGGGAAAAAATAGTCCAAATCTCAACCACTGCTATTAATGCCTTTCACAAAATCTACCCCCAAATATTTCTTGACTGCATCAATTTCTTATTCAGTGCCTCGAAGGAGGAGGAAACGGTACGGATCAGATCGAATCCGATCTGGTTGTTGGAAAAAATAGATCCTGCATTAATGCCCCGAAGATGTTTCTCCATTTTTCTCCCACCTAACCTCCCCAAACTTAAAGCTTCAGATCTCCATGGTGTAGATGAGGCTGAGATCTTTCCAACGGTGTCAGATTTGGAATATTTGGAGCTCCTGAGTCTGAAAGATATGCCCCTTCGAAGTTTGTATCGGGTCCGTACAAAAAGGTGGGAAAACTAGTTTGAAAAATGGGCCCCCTTTTAATATGGGACACGTGGAGGGATGGCACTTGCTTGGAAACCTCCCTTCAATTCTTCTCTAGAACTAGTGCTATTTGGACACTTGGCACTCTCTGTCGGCTCGTCACAATGCATTGGCTATTCAACCTGACTTTGTCCCATTTTTGAGACTGGACGCATGGAGGCTCTGCGCTTTCTTAAAATCCCAATAGAGATTTTCCTTTGAAGGAGTGTTGGGTTGACACTTGGAAGCATCTGCAGGTCTTTGGAATTTTCAACGACTCTCCCTCTTACCTTTTCATACCTTGGACTGTGACGAACTGGCACTTGTTTGAGCCTCCACTTTTGGATTTACCCTTGGAGATGCACCGCTTGGACACGTGGTAGTCTCTGCCAGCACTTCTATACTTAGCCCTTTTTGAGGCTCGTCCTATCCTCCTTTTGACCTATGTTAACCATCTTCTACATGGAGGGCTGGTGCAAGTTTGAGTCTCTACCTTGGGCTCCCATTTGGAATTGTGTTGGGCCGACACTTGGCCCCTTCCGCCGAGTCAGAAGACTTTTCAACAGGCGTGTAACTATTTTTAGAGCTCTGGACACGGAAGTCTTGGAGCTCATTTGAGCTTCCCCTTTTGGATTCAACTTTGGAGAAGCGTCATTCTAACACGTGGCTCTCTCCACTACCTCCTCCATACTTAGTCAATTTTTGGACTCGTTCTGAACTGTTTTGAGCCTGAAGACTTTAGATCTTCACTGTTTCTTCTCTTTCTTGCTCCCGGTTTCTTTGTGACACTGATCCTCCTTCTCTGACCCTATCTATTATATTTCTGAGCCCACCTGTAATTGTTTTGTTGGATTTGAGGCACAAATTCACTTGATAGAGCTGTTTCTTGAATTTCTTCTTGCACGGAGTCGTTTGATCTTTCGCAGGCCCCGCCACTCCATTGTAAAGTCCCTCTGCAACCTTGTTTGTCATCCCAGAATGTGAGCTCGTGGGTCTGAGTGATTTTCATCATAATTTCCTTAAGTGCAGGACTTTTCTTGACCAAATTTTCTGGGGGGTGAATTTGGGATAACAATGACTTCTTAGAAGAATTGAAAAATAGAGAAAATCAAGAAGTGTGTAATAATTTGAAATTTGTTGAGACATTTTCCAAGAATCAACCCATGGAAGTGGTGTTCATGAAGTATATGCACAATGAAGAACAAATTTCTTTGTATGGAAATGATAATTCAAGTATAACCAAGAGTCATCTTCATGACAACAACACAAAATCAACAAGTGAAACAAACCTAAGAATCAAGGAGAAGACATAAAGAGTGTGTCAAAGCATCAGAGGTGATGGAATGAATGAATGGATCATCAATTACACTAGAAATAATGCTATATTTGTTAAAAATATAAGGAGGGGTTCATACTTAAGTGAAGCTATTAATGGATTTGAGGAAGAACAACATTCAGTGATACCCATTTATGGGTAAGCCCTCAGTTCAAGTTTGTGCTTCAATGAAAGTGGTGCCCCACATGTACATAAGTGATTTAAGATGTTTCCCTTTTGGTATTATGTTTTTCTTTTCTCATTTCATGTTTCCCTTGTGTTGTGTGTTTGTTTCAATTTGTCGTGTTTACATGTGTGTATAGTTCAATAAAGGAAGTTGTGTGGTATATCTTTTTAGTGATTTTGTAAGCCTAATGGATAAGGCATTGGTTCACAAAATGTATTGAGATTCTTGGATTATTGCTTGCTCTATCCTTGTTGTGATCAATTCAGAACATGTCCCCACATTAGAGCCAATTGTTTTCATGTGTTTTTACAAGGGAAAAATTCAAGTGAAAACACAACAACTTTACCCTAGAGTCAAAAGTTTTTGCCTAAAAACCCTCCTAAGAATTTCTCCATATAATTTTTCCCCTTGTATCATGCTTATCCCAATCATGCAAGTAATCACGTGTGTTTTAAAAACCTTTCCCAAGTGTTTTAAACATGGAAACAAGTTCATGGAATTTTTCCAGTGCAGTGCTTCTCGAGGTGGTTTCTTCAGTAGACCTAGATAGGATATTTCTAGCCTTTCCGGGACAGGTGTGTACCCTCTGAGATGGATTTGAAGGCCCAAATTCATTATGAAGTGGTATTGAGGAGATAAGAACATATTTCAAGTGATTTAGGAAATATTTTTTAAGGTTTCAAAGGTCTAGGGACAAGAAAAGTGAAAGTGGGTTTTTGAGGGTGAAGGAGGAAACAGTCTAAAAAATCACATAATGCTATGCCCTTAACCTATTGCTTGTATTAGGATATGAGTAGCTGACTTGTGGCTTACCATATAATTTTATTATATAATTTATAATTTCTCATGCTTAGTAGGTCGGCCTTGGTTATGGCCATAACATATGAATAATATATATAGGGGATTGTAGGTAGTAATTCATCATCATTGGAGCATTTGAGTATTATTGTATGGTTTGAAGGTTGCCCCCTCGAAGTGGTGAAACTATTATAATTACATATTGAGATCATTATTCTAGAATATTGTGTTATTTGGTGTTATATTGCTGCTCATGATCTGAATTATACAAGTAATTTCATTACAAGTGGTATCAGAGCTGCGATCTGGGCCAAAATTAGGGCAAAAAACCCTAATTTTTTGTTTCTACCATATATTGCAAAAGAGAGAGAATTGGTGGGAGATATTTTTACCAGAGTTGAAAAACATTTCAAGTAAGGTTCCTTGAAAATTTCATACTTTTGTGATTTATTTTGCAAACGTTATTACAAATTTAGGGTTTTTCATAAAATTGCTCCCTAGGGTGCAAATTGTGGAATTTTTTCAAATTAGTTACATTTTCGGAAAGAAAAAAAATTTATTTGGGGTTTGTTCTTTAAGTTTTTTTATATTTTGCCGAATTATTATCGAAATACAAAACCCTAAAATTGGACTGTGATCCCTACATCCTACTATTTTGGGGCATCATGGCGGGGCCTTCCACAAGGGGAAAAAGGAATCCCATCACTCCAAGTAAAACACCAGAAAAGGATGAGATAGTAGTTGAGGATTTGGAGACAGAAGATATAACTACAGATTCCTTAGGGTTAGGGTTTACTTCGACAGACCATAAAGTAAGCCAACTCAAGTTTAACCTGAGTGACCTCGAATCTAAGGTGGCCAGTAAAGAAGATGTGGATAGGATTGTTCATAGATTGGATCATTTCATGCAAAAATTCAGTACGCATATGATGGGTAATCATACTTATGTCAATCAAGGTTGATCCTCAGGTCAACATAATAGACACATGAGCCAGAGTGGATCTTCGAGTGTGCACAATCCAAATACGAGCACTCTGCAGGCCCGTACTATGTTTCCAAAAGTGGAGATGTGCAAGTTTTATGGAAAGGATCCACTCAATTGGATCAACCAAATGGAGAATTTCTTTGAGCTACATTAGATTCCATCAGGACAAAAGGTGACCATGGCATCTTTGTATCTCGAACCCAACCAATTCATATGGTATCGATGGTTATGTGCTCAAAGGCAGAAGAGTGGTCTTAATGTTACATGGACAGTCTTCATTGAAGAGATGCAATTACACTATAGTTCTAGTGTGTTAGATAATTACTTCATCCAATTAGCAAAGTTGAGGTAGACAGGATTTGTTAAGGATTACATTCATCACTTCCAAAACCTTTCTCTACGGGTGGAAAATATTACTGAAGAGAATCTTAATGACCTATTTCTTGGGGGTCTTAAGGATCACATTGAGCATGAGGTGCGTATGTTTAATCCTCATAAGGTTTCTGATTTGATGATTATGGCAAGAAGGGTACAGGAGAAATTTTTTTCAAGTAGGAGACAACATTTCACTTTTACTAGAGATCACAACACCTTGGCCCCAACACTCCCGTGGCTAGTTAGATTGACACCTCAACAAATTAAATAAAAAAGAGAAAAAGGGTTATGTTTTAACTGTGACAATAAATTTGGACCCGGACATAAATGTACTGAAAAGAAGTTGTTCTACATTGATGGGCCTAGTGAAGATGAAGAGAATAATGAAGATGTAGAGTCAAAGGTCTTGGTTGAGCCAATGCCATGCAATTTCAGGTATTAGCACCCCCCAAACCCTAAAGGTGGTTGGATTCCTAAAAAAATAGAGGGTCATAGTGTTGATTGATTCAGGAAGTACTCACAACTTTATCAATCATAAGTTAGCAGTGCGCCTAAACTGTTTCATTTATCCAACTCCTGAATGTCAAGTAATGATTGCTGATGGAGGTAATGTTACTTGTTCTGGAAAATTCCATAGCATTAAGCTTTCTATGGGAGATTACATACTAAATAGTCACATGTATGCCATTTCTATGGGAGGAGCAGACATTTTGTTAGGGGTTCAATGGCTTACCACTTTGGGAATCATTGAGATTAACTTCCAAGACTTTTTCATGCGATTTCACTCTAAAGGAAGGACTTTTGAGCTAAGAGGCTTAAGAACAAAGTCTCCACAAATAGTAAGTTCTCATCAGATGCACAAAATGCTAAAAAAGGGTGCAGAGGGATTTGTGGCATAACTCTTTTCATTAGAGGCTCATTATTCTAAGGACATTATACCATCAAATATGCAAGTAGTGTTGGATGCACACTTTGTTGTATTAGAAAATATACCAAAGGGATTACCTCCAAAGAGAGATCATGATCATGCTATTCAGTTATTAGCAGGAATCATCCACCATAGTTAGAGTACTTATTCTTCTCCAGTAGTGATGGTACAAAAGAAAGATGACTTGTGGTGCATGTGTCCTGATTATAGGGAACTTAATAAGTACACAATCAAAGATAAGTTTCCTATTCCTGTTATTGATGACTTGCTTGATGAGTTGCATGGTGCTGTTTATTTTACAAAGCTTGATATTCAGTCGGGATACCACCAAATCAGAATCAAGGATGAGGATGTTCATAAAACTACCTTTCGAACACATGAAGGCCATTATGAATTCCTGGTAATGCCTTTTGGACTCACAAATGCACCTTCTACATTTCAAAATTTGATGAATTCTATTTTTAAGTCATTCCTGTGGAAGTTTGTCTTAGTTTTTTTCGATGATATATTAATTTATAGCAAAACATGGGAGGAACATTTGCATCATGTAAATAATGTTTTGGAAACCCTTGAGTAACATCAACTTTATGCAAAGCCCCCTAAGTATTCTTTTGGACTCAAGGAGGTTGAATATTTTGGTCACATTGTCTCTCATGAAGGGGTTAAAGTGGATCCTAATAAGATCAAAGCCATGATGGAATGGAAGGTTACAAAAACCCTAAAGAATCTATGAGGATTTTTGGGGCTTACAGGTTATTACTCGAAGATTTGTAAGGCATTATGGAAGCATAGCTGCACCTCTCACAACTTTATTAAAGAAGGATTCCTTCCATTGGAGTGAGGATGCAACCAAAGAATTCGAGAAACTAAAGGAGGCCATGTGCACCACTCCAGTCTTGGCTACTCCAGATTTTTCCAAAACATTCATTGTTGAATGTGATGCATCAGGGGTGGGTATGGGGGCAATTATCATGTAAGAAGGCTGTCCTATTGCCTTTTTGAGCCATCAATTCAAAGGTAAGAATCTTTCCAAGCCGACTTATGAGAAGGAAATGCTAGCCATACTTCATGCAGTAAAGCAATGGAGACCATATCTCATAGGAAGACACTTTAAAGTGAAGATAGATCATGATAGTCTGAAATACTTCTTAGAGCAGTGTTTATCATCTAAAGAACAACAAAAATGGGTCTCCAAGATGTTGGGATATGATTTTGAGATTATCTATAAGAAAGGGAAGGATAATGTAGTTGCGGATGCTCTATCATGGAAAGATGACTCAACTGCAGCCTTGTTATGTGCTATATCCATATTACAGGAAGATTGGATAGATGAGGCAAGGTCCGAATGGAGAAATGACCCAACCACACAAAACCTCATTCATCATCTCCAGAATGATCCAAGCATGTCTAAATTTTTTTTATTGAAAGGGGATGCTTTATGGTATAAAGATAGATTATGCCTATGTAAGAACTCCACTCTTAAAAATAGTATTCTATCTAAGCTTCATTCTTCTCCAGTAGGGGGGCACTCTGGATTCTTGAAAACTTATCATCTAGTCAAACAATATTTCTTCTGGGAAGGGCTCAAAGGGGATGTCCAAAAATTTGTGGCAGAATGCATGGTTTTTCAGCAAAATAAGGGTGAAACAGTTCAATCCCTAGGTCTTCTAAACCTCTATCTATTCCTAGCCAGCGGTGGGAAGAGGTTTCCATGGACTTTATCACAAGATTGCCTAAATATGAAGGAAAAAATGTCATCATGGTTGTGGTGGATAGACTCACCAAATATGCTCATTTTTGTGCCTTGGCACACCCATTTGCTACAAGCATGGTAGCAACAGCCTTCATGGACACAGTTCAAAAGCTTCATGGGACACCGAAGATTATAGTAAGTGACCGAGACCCTATATTTACTAGTAATTTTTGGACTGATTTATTCTCATGTTTGGGTACTCAGTTAGGTTATAGCTCTTCTTATCATCCCTAGTCTGATGGGTAAACAGAAGTTGTAAATAAGTGTTTGGAGGGATATCTTCATTGCTTTACGTCAGATAAACAAGCAAGATGGGTCCAATGGTTGCCACTTGCAGAATGGTGGTATAACACTTCCTTCCATACTTCATCTAAAATGTCTCCTTTTTTGGCACTCTATGGGTACCATCCACCATCCATCACATCATCATTGAGAGGAAAACTGTGGGTTAGAGCAGTAGAAGAACACTTTCAATATCAACAAGAGGTCCTCTCTAGTCTCAAGGAGAACTTGGTCATGGCACAAAACCGCATGAAGAAACAGGCTGATCAACATCGCACGGAAAGGCATTTTGAAGTCGGTGATTGGGTTTTTGTGCGGTTACATCCATATAAGCAAATGTCTTTGAAACAAAAACAAAAGGATAACAAACTTTCACCAAAGTATTATGGCTCTTATCAAGTATTGCAGAAGATTGGTACTGTAGCATACAAATTAGAACTTCCACAATACAACATAATACATCTAGTCTTTCATGTTTCTTACCTGAAGAAAGTAATTGGACAAAGAGTATCAACCCAAACAATGTTACCTGAGCTCGATGAAGAGGGGAGGGTCATCTTGGAACCTGGATGCATCCTTCAAACACGCACTAAAAGATTGGGGACATGGGTTATTACTGAGTACTTGATCAAGTGGAAGAATATGGACGATGAAGATGCAACATGGGAAGATATGACATTCCTGCAGTAGCACCCAGAGCTTCTCAACATTGGGAACAATGTTTATTTGAACGGGAAGGGCATGCTATGCCCTTAATCTATTGCTTGTATTAGGATATGAGTAGCCGACTTGTGGCTTACCATATCATTTTATTATATCATTTATACTTTCTCATGCTTAGTAGGTCGGCCTTGGTTATGGCCATAACATATGAATAGTATATATAGGGGATTGTAGGGAATAGTATATAGGGGATTTTATCATCATTGGAGCATTTGAGTATTATTGTATGGTTTGGAGGTTACCCCCTCGAAGTAACGAAGCTATTCTAATTACATATTGAGATCATTATTCTGGAATATTGTGTTACTTGGTGTTATATTGCTGCTCATGATATGAATTATACAAGTAATTTCATTACACATAAGCTTTAGAAGGTGATTTCAGGAGCTCCAAAATGAGTTAGAGGTCACAAAATATATCATTGGAAATATGATTCCATTCCCTACATGATGGTATTTTTTAGAATTTTCTCAAGACCCAAGTACTTATTTTCATAACTAATTTTTAACAAACACACCTTGTTGTCCAAAAATAAAATGATATTTTTAATGGTCTTCAAGAATAATATGATCTTGATACCCATCCAATTATCTTCAGAAGGATATTTGGATTCAAAATCTTATAAGGTTTCATCAAAAAATTCCTCTTGGAGCTCCGACAACTTTGTCTTCAAGGTCCCTCGTAAGGTAAGCTTTCCGTACTTAGCCAATTTCATAGTGGACACATGTCAGCATGAGGTTGAGGCACACTTTTTTTGGGGTGTGGAGATTTTTTTTGGTCTTATAGAATAAAAATATAAGTTTTGGAGTTCAAACAATTAATTTTGGAGACTTTAGGAGCATTCTACAGTCGTCTGTTGTTTTTCGTGTTGTGACATTGCTGTTGACTGTGATAATTTTTTTTTCCAATCGTGGGAAGTTGAAAGATTACGACTTTCAAACTTCTTGGGTCAAATTTATAACTTCCTAGAAGGAATTTAATCTTATAAATAGAGGTGTTAGGGGATTCCTAATGTATCTTGAATATATCTTGAGTGATCAAGAGGTCTTGAGTCTTAGAACATCAAGAGGTGATCAAGAGTGATCAAGGTTGAGCAATTGGGTTCCAATTGTCTTAGATGTGGTTTAACATCTTTGGGAATTCTGTTGTGAGTTCATAAATGAGAGAATATTGTGAGAGTTGTTTTACTCTTGTTGTTAATAAAATATGAGCAAGTTCTTGGTGGACGTATCCCATATTGGGTGAACCACGTTAAATCTTGTCTTGTCTTCTTTTGTGCATTGTTTATATATGTTGTTATATTTCTACAAGTTCATTTCTATGAAATAGTTTCCTACTTGTTGTGATTTGAGGAATGTTTTCTACATATTTTTTTATCTAATTCCTAACAAATGGTATCAAATATTTGGTGGTTTTTTTTTGAAGTGGTGAATCACAGGAAAAGTTTAGCTTGAGTGGGAGCTATGAAATATGAGGGAAGATCGATGGTTGATAAGTTCAATGGGAAGAACTTTGGTTTGTGGAAGATGTAGATGGAGGATTAATTGTATCAGAAGGACCTCCATGTTCCTTTGGGTGGAAAAGCAAAGAAACCTATAACCATGTCAAATGAGGATTGGGAGTTGCTGGATAGAAAGACGCTCGAGGAAATTTAGTTATGTCTTGCATATTCGGCTGCTTTCAGGTGCGACATGTTCCGACATAACCAGTTTAAGAACCTACTCATCAAGAACCCCAAAATCTTGAGGTGAGAAGATATTCTAGGGTAAGAAGGAAACCTGAACATTTTACTCTATCTTTGAATTATTTATTGCTCACTGATAGTGGAGATCCAGAATACTTTGAGGAAGCAGTGCAAGTAGATGTAAGGAAGAAGTGTGAGCAGGCCATGAATGAAGAGCATAGATCTCTTATGGATAACCAAACTTAGGATCTGGTGGAGCTACCTGAGGGAAAGAGAGCATTACAGAACAAGTGGGTGTAAAAAAGAAAAGAGGAAGATGGAGGTAGAAAAAGGTACAAGGCCTAGTTGGTGGTCAAGGGATTTACACAAAGGAAAGGTATAGACTTTGATGAATTGTTTTCTCCTATTGTTAAAATGACCTCTATTAGGAATATTCTTGGTTTAGTAACAGTAGATGAATTACACTTAGAGTAGTTAGATGTGAATACTGTATTCCTTCATGGTGATTTAGAGGAGGAATTATATATGTAGCAGCCACAGGGTTATGGGGTCAAAGGTAAGGAGAGGTTAGTGTGCAAATTGAAGAAGATCTTGTATTACCTGAAACAAGCTCCACGACAGTGGTACAAGAAGTTTGATAGTTTTATACAGGAGCATGGTTACTCTAGGTTTCACTTAGATCATTATGTGTACATTAAGAAGTTTCTTTATGGTAATTATATTTTTTTTCTTGTATGTGGATGATATGCTTGTTTCAGGGAAGAACATGTAGGAAATAAAGGTACTCAAGAAGAAACTAGGCGACTCCTTTGATATGAAGGATTTGGGGGCAGAAAAGAAAATCCTTGGTATGAGAATAACTTAGAACAAGAAGGAGAGGAAGCTGCTATTATCTCAAGAAGAGTAATTTTTTTTTTGATTGGTAAACGCTTTTGACCAGAGCTATGAACCGGTGGGGAAAGGGACCCCAACCCTACAAATATGAAGGAAAAGGAAGAAGGAGAATGAGAAAAATGAAGGAGGAAGAGCAAGAGAAGAGCTAAAAACTGAGAGCGGAAGAGAAAGCAGAGATAAAGGAAACGACCGCGAGACGAAGGACTCAAGGCTGCTACTAAAGACCCGAAGAGTGACCAGCTCGTGAGGAAGCCATCTGCAGTAGGAAGTTGAAGGCATGGAGAGCTCGATCCTTGAGGGCATTCAATTGATCAACAACTGAATGGAGAGGAAACAGAGCCACATCAATATCCATGACTGGGAGAAAACGCTGGTCCAGAGAAGGATGGAAATTTTGTGTAAATGTGACCAGGTCCCTGTACTGTCCGCTGAGCCAGCGAATATCCCTACAGGAACCGATGGCAAACTCGTCCACATCTTCCACCCACAGAAGTGGGTCAGGAAGTGAGAAATCCATGAGCTGGTCATGAAGGCCAATGCAGTGCACAGCATAAGTAAGGTCTGAGGTGACCATTTCCACTTCCAAAATGTCAGGATGAAGTAGTGTACAGAAGGACACGAAGGCGGAGGCGACGTCGGAATCGATGCTGTGGGCGATGAGCGTTGAAGCGATACGAGTCGCCAAGAATGGCTTCAATGGCTTCGGCCTTGGCTGTAGTCGAGTATTTGAAAATCATGGCCAGTCACCTCCTATCAATGGCAGACACGTCTGCCAGTTTGCAGAACTGTCCACGGAGGGCCACAAATGGAAAACCCACAAAAGACATGGTGCCGGGAAGAAGCACAGTGAAGGCTAAGAAAGACAGTCTAGGTGGTCAGCGAAACAAGAATAATAGAAAGTGATGAAGAAGATGTCCCGAGGGGAACCTGGCTAGAAACGCTTAGAGAAGACGGGGGCCAGTGAAGCGTGCGGGAGAACAACAAGGGAATGGAAGGATGCCGCCAAGAAGAGGGGTGGAAGAGACCGACACACAGGGGAACTGCCAGACGTAATGGAGGTGTGGAAGTCTTAGCCGCAGCTGTTGCTCTGATCAAGGGAGAGGAGAGAAGAAAGACCTGGCCACATGTGTGCATTGTTGGAGGAAACTAATGCAGATGGATTATCAATTGCAAAGTTGGCCAGGAAGTCAGCTGCCTTATTCGCTTCTCGGTACTTATGAGATATGTTCCAGCAATGTAATTTGCCAAGCCAAAAATGAATAGTAGGAAGAAAGAGGTTCAATTTCCACGATTGAGAAGCACCACTTGAGACCGTTGAAATAAGGATTTGAGAATCCCCTTCAATACATAAGTCTGTACAGCCAATATGAACCGCCAACTTGACCCCTTCCAGAAGGGCCTAAGCTTCAGCAGAGTTGCTAGTGCCATCTTGTAACGGGAAAGGGCCCGCATGGATGAGGAGACCTCGATTGTCCCTGAGGATGCAACCAGCCCCAGAGGAACCCAGATTACCTCTGGAGGCCCCATCAAAGTTTAGTTTCCACTGCCCCTCAGGGGGGGGACGCCATCTAGTGTTTTTCCTGAGCAACATCTTTTCAATTTGTGAGAGCCCCTTGCGGATAATAGAACCTGGAGAGGGAATTTTAATGAGAGACCAATGATGGAGGGTAGCGAAGTCCTTGGAGGAAAAGGAGTGAAAAGAAGAACACTTTGCACTAATACATTCAGAAATGGCCACCTCCAACTTGGAAAGGAAAGAAGGGAGCTCAACTGCTTGCTCTCTGAAAAGACAGAGGTTGCGTTCCCAACTAGGTGACTCCTTAGAACTGTGCAAGTAGTTTTGGGAAAAATATGGCCATGAAGAAAGATTGGCTTCAATTCTGCTACAAGGGACCCATGAGAGATTCAGCTTATTAAAGAGCCAATCCCAACACTTAGAAGTGAAGGGACAAAAGAGGAAGAGATGATATGAAGGATTTGGGGGCAGAAAAGAAAAACCTTGGTATGAGAATAAATCAGAACAAGAAGGAGAGGAAGCTGTTATTATCTCAAGAAGAGTAATTAAAGAAGGTCTTGGATAGGTTTAGTATGCATGATGCTAAACCAGTTGGTACTCCTTTGGAATGCCACTTTAATTTATCAAAGGAGAAGGGTCCCAAGACTGAGGAGGATAAAATCTAGATGTCTAGGGTACTGTACTCATTAACGGTTGGTGGTTTGATGTATGCTATGGTATGCACCAGACATGATATTACCCATGCAGTGGGAGTAGTGAAAAGGTTTATGAGTGATCCAGGTAGAGAGCATTGGAATTCAGTGAAGTGGATCCTTTAGTATTTGAGAGGGACCATGGGAGAAACATTGTGTTTCAGTGGATCAGATACTACATTGCATGATTATGTATATTCGGACATGGCAAGAGATTTGGACAACATGAGGAGCACAACAGGTTATGTATATATGGTTGGTGATACAACGGTGAGCTGGGTTTCACAGTTACAAAAGGTTGCAGCTTTGTCAACCACAGAGGTTGATTATGTTGTTGCCACAGAGGCAAACAAGGAGATGATTTGGCTATAATAGTTTCTCGATGAGTTGGGGCATAATAAGGAAGTTTGGGGACTATATGGTGATAGTCATAGCATTATTCATTTGGTGAAGAACTCCACTTTCCACTCTAGGACAAAGCACATTCATATGAGATATCATTTCATCAGGGTAACTTTGGAAGAAGATAAATTAAAGCTGGAAAAGATTCATACCAGTCAGAATCCTGCAGATATGATGACCAAGGCGGTCACAAGGGAGAAGTTGAAATTGTGTTCAAATTTGGTTGGCCTTCATGGTTAATAATGAAGGGTCGAAAAATTTTCTTAGTGGAAAAAGTCTCCAAGTGGGAGATTGTTGGGCTGTGGAGCCTATTTTTGGTCTTCTGGAATCAACATTGAAGTGTTGGAGTTTGAACAGTTAATTTTGGAGACTTCAGTAGCATTCTGCAGTCATTTGCTGTTTTTCGTATTGTTATGTTGTTGTTAAATATGATTTTTTTTTTCCAGCCATGGGAAGTTGAAAGATTACGACTTTCAAACTTATTGGGTCGAATTTAGAACTTCCTATAAGGACTATAATCATATAAATAGAGGTGTTAGGGGATTTTGAATGTATCTTTAATATATCTTGAGTGATCAAGAGATCTTGAGTCTTAGAACATCAAGAGGTGATCAAGAGTGATCAAGGTTAATCAATTGGGTGTCAATTGTGTCTTAGATGTGGTTTAACATCTTGGAGAATTTTGTTGTGAGTTCATAACTGAGAGAGGACTGTGAGAGTTGTTTTAATCTTATTAATAATAAAATATGAGCAAGTTCTTGGTGGACATAGCCCACATTGGGTGAACCACCTTAAATCTTGTCTTGTCTTCTTTCGTGCATTGTTTATATATGTTGTTATATTTCTGCAAGTTCAATTCTGCTAAATAGTTTCCTACATATGTGATTTGAGGAATTGTTTTTGCATATTTTTTATCTAATTCCTAAAATTTTTTGTGTTCCAACTATGAAAATAATATCCACCCCATGTTCTTAATGGCCCTTGGACCTCCACATGACCTCAAACTAGCTCCATAGTGCATTCTTAAGCCATTTCCACTCTCCACCTCATCAAACCACATCTTTCCACATGTTAGCCCAGGGTGAAGGAACATTTTTATACCCCATACCTCCCATCCCTTTGGGATAGTTAAGAAAAAAACCTCCACCCCACCCCCATGCTTTCTATGGTTCTTAATGTGACCCAGTTTCAGCCCTTGGGTGTTAACTGCTAGCTTTTCCTCTCTCCTTCACCAAGAAATCAAACCTCACCACTTGTCATTCTCACATTTAGGAAAAATTTTCTACCCCATATCTCCCACTCCTTTGGGAAAGTTGGGACAAAAATCTCCACCCCATACCAAGTTGGAGGAAAACATAAAATTTTACTATTTCTTTTACCTTGGTGCTGCTTCTTCCTCTCTTGCTCGTGAATGAAAAGTGTTGCCGAGAAGATATATAAATTTTATAACTCATTTCCACTTCATATTTTCTCCATGGCTCCGTGAATTCTGCTACTAAACCTCCATTTAACCTGAAAATTATTCATAACAACACCACCATACTACTAAATTTGTTTCAAGGCATCGTTGATTGGAAAAAATAAAGTTTTTCTCACTGCCAGTGAACCAGGAAAATGATCGTACCAAGGGCTTGAGATAATTTTTCTCATTACAAGTATGTCTGTGATACATGAAGCTCAGAAACTCCATTAATGGCTGTTATGATGCAGCAGTGAAAAGGCATTGAGGTTCATCTTCACTTCCAGAGGTTCCAGTGGGCGGAATCACATGAAAATTGGAGGAAACAATCCCTGAAAAATCTAGTTTTTCTTGAAATAGTTTTCATACTAGGAAGTCCCTATTTTTTAGGGATATAGAGGACTGAATTTTTCATTAGCATTCTTCCCCCCTTGAAGAAAATATCAATTTCTAGAAGATCCATTAGGGGAAATCATCCGAAATTCGGAGGGAAGGGTTCTTTGAAAAATTTAGTTTCAATGAAACTAGTTTTTGCATGATGAAGTGGTTGATTTTTTGAGATATGGAGGAATCATTTTTTATCAGTATTCTACCCCCTATGATGAAAAATCCATTTTTCTATTTGTTTAGACGAAGAAATAATCTAAAATTTGGAGCGTGTAATCCTGGAATAAAACCCATAATTTCAAAACCTTTTTTGTTGCAATCTGACACCTACGGTGCACTTATTAAAAATAACATGTGTACATCGTGAGACATTGCTAAAAAATAGTAAGTGGTCAAATAATATGAATTCATGACATTTGTGGAACTCTAGATAGAAAAAATCATCAAGAGGATCATCATGGGTAATGCTTGCGGTCATTTTGAACTCACATCAGGGGATCTTTCAATAGTGTTTCTAAACACTCATTTGAAAACATGACAGGGATAATTTTAGTGGTGAATATTCGTAATATGGCAAAAATTTTATTTTAGGAAAATTTGAAAAGGTGATTTTTTTCGGAGTGGGTTGGTGTGTTGTTTGCCTAAAATTTACAGTATATATATATTTTTGGGGTCGGCCTTGCCTACATTTGAAAACATCTCCTATAAAAACCTAGGTGATTCATCAGGTAGTATACTACGGTACCACCACAAGTAGCTTACCAATACCGTGAACGCACACACTCTAAACACCAGAGATTGCTGTTAGCCTGTTAGTAGTTTAGAGTCAGGTGACAGATGATATTTGTTGACGTGCGACAGGGATATAGTTAACGCGCGACAAGAACGTATTGCAGACGCGTGACAAGGGGGTTAGTTGTTGATGCACGACAGGGATATAGTTGACGCGTGATAAAGAGGTATTGCGGATACACGACAAGGAGGTATTGCAAATATGTGACAAGGGGGTTAGATGTTGATGTGTGATAAGGATATAGTTAACACGTGACAGAGACAATTGATGCGTTGTTGACGTGTGACAGGGATAGTTGATGCACTGTTGACGCGCGACAAGGGTGTTAGCTGTTGACACGTGATAAGGAGGTATTATAAACGCACGACATGAATTTTGTCTCTGATGCGTAACTTGGTTCTTTTGCTGATGCAGGAATTTGTTCAGAATAATGGAAGGTGCTAGTACTCAGAATGCAAAGACTCTAAAAGTAACTAAGAAATCTCAGAAGTCCCTGTTCAAGTATTTTAGAAACTCTGCTAATACAAATATTACAACTATCAACAACCATATAGCTACCACCATAAAGAATCAGAATATTGATTGTGTGGAAGGTAATATTGAGGTGGACATGCATTCTACACAATATCAAATGAATGACACCTATGATAATATACCAGATCTTGAAGATATAACTATTGAGATGCCAGATCCTGAAGATATTCTTCCTGTTGGGGTGCAACCAGGAGTGCATCAAGATATCACACATACAAATGCTCAGAAAAATGGAACACAAAAATCAAATTCAAATTCTAGTTCACGAAAGAGGAAACCAGGTGATTGTGATATTGCTCAAAATTCTACTCAAAAAAGTAAAAAATTGAAAACAAACAAGAATATGTGGACCATTGGCAGGAAATACAAGTTTGATTGAGCAGCCATATTTCCATTTATCGAACTTGTATAATCATGTAATTCAGAAGAGATCCCATCTGAATGTACATGTACAATATGTACGTGGAAATTGGGAAAGTAGCAAAAAATGTAAATGAAGCTGGATACTATAGAAAAAAAATGTGGAAAACAATATTTGACTGTAACGGGGGCAGAAGGCCAGAAAATCAAAACACACAGGTGGAAAACTAAAAAAGAATGCATGCATGTTAAATATGTAGTGAATTATGAAGCAGAGCAGAAAAATGTAGACATCTCATGGAAAAGGGAGGAACGATCACATCGAAAATTGGTAAGATGAATAAAATAAATCTACATGCAAAACTCATATAGTTCTCTACTTTATTTCACATACTAAAGAAAGGAAGACTGATTTTAGATTTCCTCAATTTCAAATTTTTGTATCAATATATCAGAATACCAAACGTACCTCAGTCTCATTAGTTTGAAAGCAGTAGATGGGAAATGGAAAAATGCCTTTCGATGATAGAGAAGAAAGATTTGAAAGAGAATGTAAAAAAATCCAAGTTTATCTCTCTTTCAATTGATGAAGTGACAATAGTCAACAACACTGTAAGGGTATGTATCCACGTCTATACTTTAGAAAATCATATAAGGACACCTCATCTGTTGGGTGTTATGAAAATGGTTGAAAACTGTAATGCTGAAAACCTACATAAAATAATTGTTTCTCATTTTAAAGATATTGCTGGAATGACTGATTATGACATTGCTACGAAGTTGGTATGCACTGGAGTAGATGGTGCATTTGTCATGCAGGGTCACCAAACATGGCTATGTGTTAGATTACAAATAACAATGGCCCCATATATGCTACCAATTCACTATATGGATCACATAATGAATTTAGCATATAAAATGGTAAGAAACTACGAAAATGTTTCTAAATTAGAAGAACTTATAAGAGAACTTCATGCCTATATGGAAAGCATCCCAAAGTGATTTCTCAAGTTCCATAAATTCACAATTGGAATTACATATGGCAAAAAACTTTTGAAAGATGTTGAGACGAGATGGATCTCTTTGTATGAACCTGCATGCAGAGTTCGTGCGGAGTATCCTTCGTTGGTTCGTTTCATGAACAAATATCATCATGAAGTTGATAGGGTGAGGGACTTGTTGTTATGTGTAACTGATTTAGAGATTTTGCTTACATTTTTTGGCATTCTTCCAATGTTACAAGAGATCAATACACTGATGAAGCATGCACAAGGGAGATTAATCTATATTGTGGATTTTATACGGATGAGAAAAATGGTATGTCAAAGTCTTGATATCTTGTACTGTTCCCAAGATAGTTTTGATACACATGTTTTCGAGAATTGGAAAGCTTTATTAGATCTTAAAAATCCCAGTAACTATTTGAGATTTAATATCCATGATCACCTCTGCATTACTATTAATGGGAGGGACATACCATTGCACATTTTGCAAAAATGTCAAGATATTACATAATCAGAATGATAAGATGTTCCCGTGACATGCAATATCTTTGAGTTTTTTATAGTTGAAATAAGAATAAAGCTTAAAATTTTTCAAAATCCTTATCATCATAAATTAGAGAATGTTTCTCCAAAGATAAAATTCTTGAAGCAATCGGTGTGATGAATCCTAATTTTTGGAATACTGAAGGTGGTTGTGCAAACTTTGTAAGAAATCATTTCCATAAATCCATGGGTACAATAATTGAACATTTCACAAAGACTTCAGAGTTCAAGGCTATGGAAATCAAAGGTATACTGAATGCTAATTTATTAAAGTTTCAATCAAAAAATTTTACAACAACAATGAGGAACCAATATAAAAATTTAGATGAACCTTCTGAAAGTGATGCTATTACAAGGCTGTGGCGAGGAATCTATCAAAGTTCTATCTTAGAAGAAGATATCAGTGAGTATTTTAGATTATATGAGTTATGCCAAATAATGATTTTGGGGTCTGTGGAGGATGAAAGGGTTTTTCAGTGCATTATCATTTATAAAATCAAAACTGAGAAACAAGTTGGATAAAAATATGGAAAGTTGCATGAGGTGTTATCTATCTCGCTACTCCATGAAAACCTTTCCTTTCGACAGAGAAATTGTGCATTGGAATTCCCTTTGCGAAAGAAGAGGTCTGAATAATACAGCTACAAGTACAACTGTTCCCAATGTTGAGAGTGGAATTGGCGCATCGTCACACTTTACATAAGAGAACATTGAGTTTGAAGAAGCTATTGATAATGGATTGTTTCAACTTTAAATAGGTATCTCCTTCACCTTACTTTTATTGTTTGTCACCTTAAATTTTTTTTTAGATCTTGTTATCATTAAAGATGTTACATGTATATATATTTACATTTATTTAAATACAATTTTGTTTTTTTGAAAACTTGGGTTCACATCCATCCGAGGAAACTGGTACTTCTCGGGACTGACAATGTCAGGAAACTCACCCATCTATCTACTAATCCATTTCTCATGTTGAGTTTTCTTAAAACAAAGATCTATCACACTACGAGGGATGATTTCACAACCATCTAAAACAATAGACGTAACTTAAACCCTATCATATGACATTTCTTGATTTTTTACAATTATGTTTAATTTAATTTTAATATTTGCAAAATACTTTGATATATTTTTAAAACTTTGTGGGATAAAATCACACAATCAAATTTTACAAAGAGGAAGATTTTTCCATATTATACAATTCATAATCCACGATCCATTATACAATTCATCATCCACGATCGTGCTTGAAGCTAAATCTACGTCCACATAAAATTCATCATCATCCATATATATCATATCATTATCATATCATAATCCTGACACTCCAATTATTATTAAATTCATCATATCATTATCATAATCCTCATACTCCGATTATTATTAAAACAATTATTTATCTATTTTAAATGTGCAGAAACATCTCTGTCCTAACACATTCCATATTAAAAATAATAATTATCCATTATCATCATTCATCATCATCTATATCCATTCTAATGTCATCATATCATTACAAGTATAGAGAAGAAGAATTTGAGAATGTTTAAAATTTAAATGTCTCTATCATACTACATTCCAAATTTTCTTAAAACAATTATCCATTATCATCATCCAAATTTCATGATTGTGCTTGAAACTAAATCTATGTCCACATACAATTCATGATAATCCATATCTATGAGACTGATTCTAGTGTAATGTCATCATCCACATCTAATGTAATCATCATTACAAGTAGAGAAGAAACATAAACACCATATATAATCTAGAAACTCTATATATAATATATAGGAAGTTATAAATATAAAGATTATATAGTATTTCAAATATTCAAAGGCTATCAAATTCAAGTTTCAAGTTTCAAATCTAGATAATAAAATTCAAATGCCATGACCATCACATTCAATGTTTCAAATTTTCAAATATAGATTCAATTTTTCAAGTTTCCACACTCAATAATGAAAATTTTCAACCCTCAATTTTCTATACCCCTTTCCAATCTTATACTCCTTTCCCCAATGGCTTCTCCACATGTAACCCTTTCCCCAATGACATAAATAATACCAGAACTTATGAGATCTTCCGCAACAATGTCTAGATTTTTAAAAATTCTTTCTTCTTGCTTTGTTGCATTTCCATGGGATAGCAAATTTGGATCAGCAACTGCCTTTGTTTTGAATAAAATTTCACGGTCGAAGCCATGCTCTTTAATTATCCACTTCATTGTATTGTTTTGTTTGTTAACCAGAACAATATTTTCCTTCAAATTCTTCACTGTGGATAAACTAATCTTTGTGGTTTCCAAGTGAACTGGGAAAACCTTTGCTTGACTCTTCAAATTTTCATATTTCAAGTGCACAAAAAAAGTGATGTCAATTCAACATATTACTAAAATAAGAAAACTTTAAATTAACAAAAAATATTGTTTGAAAGTGATAATACTTACGACCGCTCTAACTCTCTTGGCATTTGTAACTGCTACCAGATCCTTGTCCTTAGACCATTTGTTAAAATATGCCTGGGCCTCAGCAATAATATTTTCCAATTTGTTTAATGTCTTATCCAAAATGTCATCTTTATAGTTTTTGTTATACGTGACAATCCCACTTCTTACTTGGGTAAGTAAGGAATCCATCTTCGTAGGTTGATTTTGGACTACATCGTATAAACTATCCCTTTGCCAATAATTTTCATAACGACTTATTATCTCATTGATAAGTACTTTAGCCCTTCTCTCCCATTCTATGAGGTGACTGATATGAGGTAGAATAAACTCATCGACATGGGATTGGAAATCATAACCAATTAAGTTATCTAAAGGAAAAGGTAACAACTGTTCACCATCTATATTTGACGAAGATGATCTCGCTGGAGAGGTATGGGGGCTTTCATGTTTATCGAATGCTACTTGTTTCTACCTTTGGGTGGCCTAATCCTGTTTGTGATAAAATAAATCAATACTCAAACAAATAAATCTAAAGTGAAATATAATTCAATATGGTAAATTATGTTGAAATAGAAGTATACCTGCTGGCTTTGAATCATCTCACGTGTATTGAAAAATCTAGTTGGGTCATTGCTATCAATGCCCAAGTAATATTCATCAAAATTTATATTATTTAAAATCGATATGCCCATTGCGTTGGGCAAGCCACCAAGTGAGAGGGTTGGAATTTGAAACAAGGACGCAATGTTTAGTGTCCCACTAGGGGCCGGAGCAATTGGCATGCGTTTACCAATGTTATTTTTTCGTAATCCTCTGGTTGGAATTTTGAATATTATTGGTGGAGGGGGCAGTGCCACTATTTGTACAGAAGGAGGAGGACTGCAATGTGCTAAAAACTTTAAGAAAAATCATATGAAAAACTAGAAAACAATGCAAAAAACTATGAAATTAAATGAAGTACTATTCAAAACTTGTACCTTATTGTTGAGGGGTAGCTTGTCGCGGTGCTTGAGGTGGCTGTGTCAGAGTAGTATTTGGTGGTTTTTGAGCTATTTATTGCTGGGATTGCTGAGGTGGTTGTTGAGAAGACACAAATGCATGCGACTGAATTGAGTGAGTTGGGGAAGATGATTGACTTTGAGGAACACGCATATGGTCCAAAGTCCTTGCAATTTCATCAACATACAACTGTATGTCAATTCAATAGGGTAAAATTTAAATGGGAAAATGAAAATACAAATTTGGAATTTGTAAATAATACATGTAAGGATATTACTTCTCTGGCGTTTAACGAATTCAAACGGTTGGGGGTTCGGAGATGAGTGAGCTTCCATTTCAGATTGTGAATCTCCCGATGCCTCAACGTGTTGTTGGCCTCTTCCTCTTGATGCCACCTTTTTTGGGGAAGGGCCTCCATAAATATTCTTTGCAAACAGTAAATAGTTAATACCTATTGTTAGTGTAATGTCGAAATACAAACTTTATAGTTTATACATGTTGTTCTTCAAATGGAATTGACAAATTCATCAACGCCTCATCCGTGCAAGTGGGAATTGGTTTGTCTTTTAAATTTAAAAGAGCCTCGTAATAAAGGCCAAGGAGATAGTTTGTGGAGTAGATGACATGTTTTTCTAAAAGCTTTGCATTTGTAATGTCAGTTCTTATTTTTTTGATAAAAAGGTGCACCAATCAAATTTTTGTTTTGCGATAGTTGTAACAATGTATGCAATGGCCCAGTTTGGTATATCTATTTGCCGACCCTGCAAAATTATTCTAGATTGAAAGAAGGAAATCATAGCAGCAAGAAAGTGGTGTGTAATTGCTTGCGTATCCACACCACGTCTGGATTTATTGACATGAGCTGCAAATGCCAAAAAATAGTTGGAATTAATATAAATTTAAATTATATCAAAATAAAAAACTAAATAAAAAATGACGAATGAAAACAGTTTACACTTACAATCAACATGGAAACCGAAAGTCGATTTGAGCTATTTCTTATCGTCTTTGACGAGTTTTGCCTTCATTGTAACAAAGGGTAAATTTATGAATGGGAGGCCTATAAACTGATGAATATCAGCTGGTTTGATACCAAATTGAAACAATCGGTCTTCATCCATAGTAACATTAAATAGGTCATCCTCTGTATTGTACAAGGAGAGAAGGTAGTTTAAAATATCTTGGTCTGTTTTGAAATGGGGCATCTTAATGAGCCCACCAAAATCACATGCACCGATCAAATCCTTGTATTCTGAAGTCATTTGTAAAACAGTCTGGATGTTGGGGCACAAAGGATTCCTGTAGAGTATCTTACCCATGGATAGGGCTTGTGGGTTCACTAGATTTTCCTCTTGTTTTTTGTCTTGAGCTTGGGATGCACTTGTACTCACCATTGTAGTTGTCCTTGAGCTTGATTATACCTTACTTGGATAATGGATTCCTACATACAAGAAACTTCAAGAGCTAGAAAGTGTAAACGTGAAAATGACCGGCGGGAGGGTATTTATAGGACTAAACCAGGGTAAACAAGGCTCGTTGATGCACATCAACAAGCCTTGCTGATGCGCATCAACCACACATCAGTGTCTATAAATTTGTAGTCTCTCTGACTCAAAAAAAAGTAGGCAAAAATTCAGTTCTAAAAAATTGGTAAATTCACCTTTCACTAAAACTGGTTCCGGGGATATTCGCCAGGTATTTTCAACCTCCAATTTCCAAGAGGTGTCTTAAAATGAACCCTAAAACATGAGGTATTTGCACATTATTAAAAACAAGGAGATTGTGATCATCATAAGCAAGTTCTCCATCAGAAGGGGATTATTCAGCAATATCAATCAATCCCCTTCCATTTTTCTCTCCTCCCCCTTTCTTCTATTTCTTCATTGCACACAATCATTGTATTTTATCCTATTCACTTAAGTGTTCCAATATTTGCAATTTATAAAAGTGATCTCTCAAAATTTTAAGAGGGATACTAAATTTGTCTCTTCTAGGGGAAATCAAAAGGTCACAAGTGGAATAGGAACATGGAGATTCTATTGGAACAACAATATTGTCACACAAGAAATAATAATATGATATTGTATTCGACATATATTGAATTACATTCACAGGCTAATATATAGCCATATCAATAGGAAAACTAACTTCCTATAAAATAGGAAACTACAACACACCCGAATATATATTGTTATAACAATATATATGTATAATAAACTAACATGTAACAAATACTAACAACCATGTGAATACTAATTCCTAACATTCCCCCCCTTAGTTTTTACAATGGTAGAAAAACATCCACACTCTCAACTGCAGTATGCTCACCCCTGTGGCATGTCCAAATCTGTGACTCATGACCTTGATCCAAAAGAAAGGCTCACTCCTTCCATGGTTTTAAACAGGCTTACCACAAACCTTGACGTGATAGGAACCTCATCAACTGTCCACCTCGTGTGGTTTTCTGGATCCTCCCACAAACCCTTTCAAGATCCATGAACTGCCTTACTCTTGTGCTAATGTTCACCACTATGCTTATACATCAGGGAATTATGTAGGAAACACAACATGCATATCACAAAACTGCAGAATAGAAGATATACTGAAAAAATTTCACATTACTTCCTATACGAATCATAATGTTCTTAATCATAGTCTTTGTCATTGATCGCTGCCACTCGATCTCGAACAACATAGAAAACTGCCACTGCCACTGGAAGCTTTCCTTGACTAAGTCGTTTTGGGTGCAGAATGGGAATGGAACATTGGTATGTATTCCCCCCCACAATGTGAAATTCCAAATAAGAAATCAGAAAGGGAAAAATGTATTGTGTTGTATCATACTAACTAGGATCTTGTTGTCTTGATCTTGCTGCACATGATCACCATTGCCAATGAACGTACTCACTGACCGATCATCTTCCAATGAAGTACGACAGTCAGAGGATCTCTGTAGTCAGAGGATCTCCGTAGTTTTCTGCTCTCTTATACAATTCTTTTCCAGTATTAACAATAAAGCACACCACTCAAAGCAACAGGAACACTGCAAACTGAAGCACACTGAGAAAATGGAAACCACACTGAAAATCATATACTCACACCATACATATGCCACCACAGCTTCTGCGCAGCCCCATCGTTGGTGACTGACGAGAGGTCGCTGAATGACCTCCATCCTCCTGTGCCTCCGTCCTCCAGTATACGTGCTACTAACTCAGCTGGATTGGGATATGAAGCTCAACTATTTCCACATTTTTTATTATATCTTCCCTCCCGCAATGTGAAACAACTTATTTTTCAGACGTCGGGTAACACCGAAAATGCGTCTGTGAGGCAAAAAAAATTATTTTTTAGACTTGAATTTGACTCACAATGAACTTTAGACTCAAAACGACAATACAAATAATCCTAAGATCACCTATTTTTGATTTTTTTTTTTAAATACGTTTTCTACTCTTTTGAACTTGGAGTTCCAACATAAAATATACATTGACTTACACAATGCAAGGACTTTTTTATAAAAATGTTTTGACTTGAAAAAACTTGTTACGACAACTTTACAAGATAACTTTTCCTTGATTGACAACCCATAATGACATTCTAATAATTAAGACTCTTGACTTTGAACATTTTTCTCACATTAACACTATAATGACATACTAGACAAAGTTACAATAACAATAAAAATCATTCAAACCAATGAAATAAGGGACATACTTTTATACGCGATAAAGTGTCCACAACTGCATGGCGAAGAAAATGGTAGATTCGGTGTGAAGTATGGCAGAGTAGACATGCGTATATGGTATTTTGCACAAAAATTCAGTCGATTTAATCTTCCATGGTATTTTCGAAGATCAATACAAATCACCAATGATGATAGTGCGAGGATATGCCAACAATACAGATTGATCAAATCCGTCAATGGACAGCAGGCTGGTTTGCATCCAAACGTGGAAGTGAATGGATTAAGCAAATAAAATTTCAACCTCATAGGTATCTCCCTAACACCAAACGTGGATCAGAAGACATGGTCAATGGAGGTCCCGAGCCAAAGGATATACACAGCCCCCAAAAATAGGCACGGATCTCAACCAATGCGTAACTGCTGTACATGAGTGTTAAGTGAATTGTTCTTAAAAAACATATGATCTACAATTTTCACTTGTTGAAGGACACGAAATACATAGACCTGGAAGTTGCAAGAAGAATAATATGTTGAAGTTATGAGCAGGATTTTCCACTTAGCAGATCATGCATGCAACACGTGTTAAATCGGCTGCCTTAGTAATCATCTGAATCATTTGTGATTAGGATTTGGTACATATGCCAATGCAGGCTGGGCAGTGAAAAATCTGATGCAAACTCTGTAAAATGCAAAAAAGAAAACTCTAATACGTCACCAAGAACACCACGTTCAGTTGGATGGAAAGCCGTCCATAATTTCCCCTCCAACACAAAGTCACAGATCTCTTTCGCTCTGATACCAAATATTGGAACAACAATATTTTCACACAGGAAATAATAATATGATATTGTATTCGACATATATTGAATTACATTCACAGGCTAATATATAGCCATATCAATAGGAAAACTGACTTCCTATTAGGAAACTACAACACACTCGAATATATATTGTTATAACAATATATATGTATAATAAACTAACATGTAACAAATACTAACAACCATGTGAATACTAATTCCTAACAGATTCATATGGGCGAGACGAAAGGTCAATTCACAAGGCTATAAATTGGGATGGCTTCTCCATTCCAAAGGATCCTAAATTTTGAAGATTTCTACTTTGTAGCAATTGTGAATTATTTGGATGTTGAAATTTGTATCACTGATAAAAATAATAAAAGCTAAAATCTTCCATTTATTTACTCATGTTTTTGTCTACTCTTTTTTTTTTACAAAATTGAAAGCATAATGATCTTGAACAACCAAGAAGGAACTTGATGTCCTTGATTGATGAACCTAGAGAATTGTGTGTTTGTGGTTTGTTGGTCTTTCTAGTAGCCTACATTATTGCTTTGCTCCAATTGAATGTTGAACTTCTCTAGTTATTGGGTGTGAACTCTACAATTTCCTAATCAAAATTATAACCTCCCCACTCCTAATTCCTCTCCTTTATCCCTCATCGTTGTAATTTCCTCCCTTGTACCTTGTACAATCACTTTTCCATAGGTTCAGTGAAGTGTTCCTATGTGATCCCCCAACTATTTGGACACCCACAATAATTAAATAGAATTAGGATAGTTATATTTAATAATGGGAGCCTCCCCATACATAAGAAGCAGGGGCGTAGCCCCATGAGCGTTGGTGGAAATGCATAATTTTCCATATGAAAAATTATTTCACCAAAAAAATGCAAGATAAAATCATGTTATAAGAGCATTTGAGGCCCTCTAAAACTCATTTCTACAAGATTTCTAGCATGCCCACTTCTTACCTTGTCTGGACTATGTCTAAACAACATCATACAAAAAATTCTAAAAGTTCTGATGATATATTCAAAAGTTTATAAACACCAAAAAACCCACACAAATCATGTTTTATGCATAAGTGAGCCTCCCTAAAATGTGCCACATATAGAACCTATGTATTTGTGTGTTCACTGATTATTCATTTGGACTAGGACCTCATTTGCACATGTTTCTTGAATTTTCAATGATTTTTTTATACTACTACATAAAGTGTAGTTAGTTCCACTTATAGGGTCAATTTGCATTATTGAAGCTACACAATGTTATGAATATGATGATGTAAGTAAGAAGAGGTATATGTTGATGTGATTAGTTCAGGAATTGAAAATAATTTGTTCCTATTCACACTTACATGAGCATCTTTTTTAAATCCATGTAAAGTAGGGCATGAGTAGAAATGGTAGGAAGTTTGGGGTGGAAAAATAATATTGTTAACCAGAGCCTAGCTAGACAGAGGATGATAATTATAGGAATATGCATGAAAGTGGAAGGAAAATGCATTGGTTTGGTGGTGACGTTGTGTGTAATTACGAGTATTTGGGGGGAGGTCAGCTGGGTCGCTTTTGGGAAGGTTTTATTTCCACATGTGAGGCCACAAATCTTGGGTGAGAATGCTTTTAACATTGATAAGAACTCCCTTATTACTAATTCCACTCCTAATCACTATATGGAGGTAGAAAGAGAAAATGCAGGTGCAAGTGTCATGTTCTCAGTGGTGATCATCACCCTCATGCTTCCCATTATTCCAATTTTAGAACCCTATATCTTCAACAACCAAATAAATGCATTGAAGGGGATTAGAATTTTGTTGGGGACATGGGGCTATGTTTCATATGCTTATGGAGGATAAATAGTCACTTATTGGCACATGTTTATTCAATTTTCAATGATTTTTTTACTTCACACATTACTATATAAAGTGTAATTAACACCACTTCATAATTATAATTTTAAATTTTTTAATGTTTTTTGTATTTCGTGTGGCATAAAGATGAAAAAAGTAGTGGCATAAATGTGGTGTAATTTTTTCTCCACAACTGAAAAAAATAAATATTTTTTCAATGTTACGTTTGATTAACTAAAATTTAGCTAAATGTGTAGTGCGGGGATAGTTATCTAAGCTATGAAAAACTGTAAATAAAGTAAATAAATGTAGTAAATAAGGATGTAAATGAGCTAAAAAAGTATGTAAAGGAAAATGCTAAAACCCTAATATGTAAAAAAGAAGAGGAAAGAACTTAGCTGAATAACAAATGCTCGTAGGATAGTGTCATAATGAAGACTGGAAAATACAAAGGTAGGAACGACTGTGCAGAAGTCCCAAAAAGGATGGATTTGAAGGATTTAATTGGACTGGAGCACTTCGAGAGGGATTAGGACACCTACGGGTACTCTAGTCTACAATTTGGGCACCTTGGTTTGTGAAAAAGATCTCAAACTCATCTTCACTGGTTTGGCAGATGGTTTGAAACCCTTTATGTTTGTCACATCAGCTTCATTGTCTCGTGCCAGATGTCACCAATAATCCAAGATGAAAGAAAGATCTGCAAGACCCCAAAACAAGAATCAAACCCTAAAGGAGAAAAATGCATATGAAGGGTTCAAACTGACCTCAGTTGCCACAATGGTGGAATTACTAATTGAGTGTTACACTACATCTCAGTGTGTGTGAACATGCCCTATGTTGATATTTTTCCGGTTGCACTTTGTGAAGTAGTGAACAATAACTATGTGTAGATAATGTAGTAGAATGTGTGCATGGAATAGAATAGAATCCCTCCCCCTATGAAGTTTAATGCAGATGTACTAGCCTTGTGCCTTGATGATAGAGCTATGTGGATGAAATTGATCTCCAATGCAATAGATGGATGCAACTCTAGATGAGTGATAGTAGTAAGTGATGCTAGGTCCCTCATTACGGTCTCATAACTTTATATTTATAGGGTTCTCTTGGTCTAATTTTGTAATTAACCCCGAAAAGGTCGATCGCAAGAAATATAAAGATCTCAAACAACTAGAAAGATCCCAAAAAGTGGTGGGAAAGTGAAAAAAGAAATGGGGCGCCCCTGGTGGGACCAAGGCACCCACAGACACCCCAGTAGTAAATTGGGCACCCTAGTCAAGGTGTAAATAATGCCAGATAACAAAAGTTTACTGGGCATATGGGTGCAAGAGGTCGGTAATGAGGAAATAAAATAAAACAAGATGGCCAAAAGACAGGGGTTAATTAGTATTTTCTTCACTTAAAAACCTTCTAAATAGTAGTATGAGACCAAGATAAATAATGTCTTAAGTGCATGATTTTGTAACTACATTTTCCCCTACTTTATGTTGGTGAGTGGAAAGCTCGGTAACTTAAAGTAGATAGAGATGCATACCTGATGCTGATGTAGGGTGATGAAGAAGGCACATCAAAGGACTAGACAAAGCGTGGAATGAAAAAATATGGAGAAGCATGGAAACTAAAGATGAAAAATGCATAAAGAAAAATTGATGAGAGTGAACCTAGGGTGGAACACGTGTGTAGCTGTTGCGGTGTGTGATGTATTTACATGGTTAGTAAAGTGTGTGATGTCATAGAGTTTTTTTGTTGACAATTTTGTTGTTTTTGTTTCCCCCATTTGATTGCTTGTTTCTCATGCGACTAGACTTGCAATGAGAAAATGATCAAGTAGTGAAATATGTATGTACGTATGTGTAAAAATGCAATGCAAAAGTATGTGAATGTAAAATACGCAAATGGAAAATGTAAATGGAACATGTGCACCTGATCCATGTTGAGAAAGAGAGTGTAAAAGGATATTCTGTACTGTTGGAGTTTTTTGGGCGATATGATGCTATAGTTCGAAGAAGGATAGGGAGGAAATGCTCTGTGTCCTCCAACCTTTAACTACTTCCCTAAACTGTGTGTGTAGATATATTTGTACGTCTTATTTTTTTTGGTGATCCAATGCCATTAGCCAAAGTAGTGTAGAGAGGCACACCCCTTGTAACCTCCAAATCTGTAACATGCTTCCCAGAATGCTAAGGACACCATGTCCTATAAAATCCACTGTGTATGGGGTTCGTAGACTAGTCTGAACCCACTCGCTGTATATAACTAAATCAAATCAGTGTAGAATCTCTGTGTTAGTATTGAAAAACCCCCAAATGATGCCCTCCTTATTTTGGGGTGCATGCGACACTGCTTATAAGAGAGTACGGCCCCAAGAGAGGACCAACCGCATGTAATCTGTAATGCTGCCCCACATGGGGAAGGGAATGCGCTTGGTAGAAATGAATGCATGCACAAACAAGGATGGCTAGCCAAAGACAAGTGTTAGCACAAACAAGCATGCATGTAAAAATATAATGTGTAATCTATGCAAACAATGTAAAAGCTACCAAGCAAAGTAGTGTAAACACACAAGAAGACAAGTAAGCTACACAAAGTGGGTCACAAACATGGGACATCACTCACGATGTCACAATACATGCAAGGCCATCATGGCTGTAAACAAAAAACAAGTTTTCACACCAAACATAGGGCAAGGCCTGCATACAAGAAGCAAACAATGGCAGACAAGTATAAACAAAAATAAGTAGTCATGGAAACATGTAATCCCACAAAACAAGTGTTGCACATGGAACACCCATTAGAATGTTAGCGAAATGACCAATACGTCAAAGCGTGAATAACCAAGTAATGTAAAGTGATAACTACAAAATGAAACAATAAAACCTGAAAGAGACGAATGTGGATGCTCCCAACGACTAGTGTAGGAAGGGTAGAAGGTAAACATCTATGTTGTATGAAAAAGATCTATATATGCGATCACAACTAAACAAAGACATGAATGTGCATGTGTGGATGGTATAGATAATGACATATAAGAATTCAATCTAACATGTGTAGTAAAGTGATCATATAAAACACCAGTAAACAAGAGTAAATTCCCCCAAGATAATGCAATATGTTGTGGATGGATGAAATGGAATGCAAGATGAAATGATAAGAGCCGCGAGCCCCCCCAAGTGAATGGAGATGTATAAAATGAGGTTCATTTTGTTTGTTATGTTTGTGGAGCCTATTTTCATGTCAGAGTGTGGTACACCTTCTATGTGTTACACTCGGGTATTTTTACGGTGGTCCCACTCGCCAGTGAGCGGGTCAAAGGGGTGAAGCCCCCGAAGTAAATTTTCATGGGTGGTTTATTAACCCATGGGTAATGGGTAACTATTATGGGATATTTTTGGGCCCATGGTTTTTTCAGTACCCATTGTTTTGATACCCATAGTTTTTTGCCCATGGTTTTGATACCCACGGTTTTGTATCAAACTGCTTAATCAATTGTCTATTTATATGGTCTTATGCATATGATAGATGGACAAGCAAATGCATTGTAGATGTGCTTTGAATTCAGGTGTGAATTCTGTAGAGTTTGTTGAGCATAGCTCCAAACGGATCTGGGTATTGTATTGAGAGAGTGGAGGCTTGTAATAAAATCTGAGCAAGTGATTCTTGGTGGACGTAGCCCAAATTGGGCGAACCACGTTAAATACTATCTCTCTATGTTGTGTTATTTATTCCGCAGTTTCATTTGAGATCTGTAATATTTTCTGCATATTAGTTTCTACTGTTGCGATTTTGTAAGGGATTATTCCGCATATTTTATCTCTTATTTCCTAACAATTGGTATCAGAGCCTGGTTTGGTTTGCTGAAGTGTTGAATTGCAGGGAAAGTTTTTAGCTTGAGTGGGAGCTATGGTAGATGATGGAAGATCTAGGGTTGATAAATTCAACGGGCAGAATTTCAGTCTTTGGAAGATGAAGATGGAAGATTACCTTTATCAGAAGGATCTTTATACTCTGCTATCTGAGAAGGTGAACAAACCCTTGAGTATGACAGATGCAGAATGAGATTTGTTGGATTGGAAGGCACTTGGAATGATCTGGCTGTGTCTTGCATCTTCGGTATTATTTAACGTTTCAAAGGAAAAGACAACAAAAGATCTAATGGATGCATTAGGGAAGTTGTATGAAAAACCCTATGCCTCTAACAAGATATTTTTAATGAAAAAGTTGTTTAATATGAAGATGTCTGAGAATAGTTCAGTAGCTAATCATTTAAATGATTTCAATACGGTTGTGAATATGCTAGCTTCGGTTACAATAGAATTTGATGAAGAAGTTAGGGCTTTATTAATTCTGTGCTCTTTACCTGAAAGTTGGAATAGCCTGGTAATGGCGGTAAGCAACTCGGTTCCAGCTAACCCAAAGTTGAAGTTTGAGGATGTTGTAGGGGTGATTCTAAGTGAGGAAATGCGAAGAAAAGCTTCGGGGAATCTTCTACTTTAGGGAATGCTTTGATAGTGGAAACTAGAGGGAGATAGAAGAATAGAGGAAACCATGGAAAATTGAAAGATCGGGCAAGGTTAAAATCCAAGAGCAAGATTGTATGTTGGAACTGTGGAAAGTCTGGGCATGTAAAGAAGGATTGTTGGGAGCTTCGAGACAAGAAGAAACAACAGGAAGAAAACAAGGAGGCAAATGTGGCATCGGGTAATGTATGTCAGGATGCTTTGATTCTTTCTTTGCATAATATTACTGAATCTTGGGTTTTAGATTCAGGGGCTTATTTTCATGCTACTCCACATAGGCATTATTTTGTTGATTATGTTCAAGGGGATTTTGGGAATGTTTTTCTTGGTGATGATGAGCCTTGTAGTATAGTTGGAAAAGGTTTTGTTCAGGTTAAGATGCAGAATGGGAATACATGGCTATTGAAGGATGTCAGACATGTGCCTACATTAAGGAGAAATTTGATATCGGCGGGGCAATTGGGAAGTGATGGTTGTACTGTGATATTTACAACTGACTCTTGGAAGGTTACCAACGGTGCTCTTGTGGTGGTAAGAGGTAAGAAGGTTGGAACCTTATATTTATCCACTGATAGTACTAATGATTGTAATCTTGTGGCTTTAGATGCAGATACAACATTATGGCACTATAGGCTTGGTCATATGAGCCATAAGGGCATGGACACCATAAAGAAGAATTTTCCTGGATATACAAAAATAGGTTTGGATTTATGTGAGAACTACATATATGGGAAAAAGAAGTGAGTAAGGTTTCTCAAGGTTGGACCTATGAAGAAAGAGAGTAAGTTAGAGATGGTACATTCTGATGTGTGGGGGCCAACTCAGGTATCATCTCTTGGGGGTTCAAGTTATTATGTTACTTTTATTGATGATGTAACAAGGAAAATTTGGGTTTATTGTATTAGAAACAAATCTGATGTATTTGATACTTTTGTTAAATGGAAAGCCTTGGTAGAGAATGAAACAAGTCTTAAGTTAAAATGTCTCAGGTCAGATAATGGAGGTGAGTATTGCAGTAATGAATTTGATGATTATTGTTCTAAGAATGTAATCCATAGGAAAAAGATGGTTCCAGGAACTCCGCAGCAGAATGGGGTATCAGAAAGGATGAACCGAACAATAATGGAACATGCTAGGAGCATGAGGATACATTGAGGACTGCATCTTTATTTTTGGGCAGAAGTGGTGAGCACAACTGTGTACTTGATAAACAGAGGACCCTCAAGTGCCTTGGATGGAGGCATACCTGAGGAGGCTTGGTATGGTAAGAAAGTTGATTATTCATTTCTTAGAGTCTTTGGATGTGAGGTGTTTTTTCATATAGACAAGGATGATAGGAGCAAGCTAGAGGTTAAATCAGAAAAATGCATGTTTATTAGTTATGGTGGTGATGACTTTGGATTTAAATGTTGGAGTATTAAGGACAAGAAAATCATTCAGTATAGGGATGTGGTCTTTAATGAGAAAGTCATGTCTAAGAAATAGTTGCAGGAAAATAGGGAAGAATCCAAGAAAGAATATGCAGTGGTAGAGGATCTTCCAGATGAGACAGTGACCCATGAATCAGTTCAGGAACCTACTCAACAGGAACCCCAAACTCCTATATTGAGGAGGTCTTCTAGGGTAAGAAGAGAACCTGAACATTTTTCTCCTTCTCTTTATTATTTATTACTCACTGATAGTGGAGAGCCAGAGAGCTTTGATGAAGCTATACAGGTAGATGCTAGGAAGAAGTGTTAGTAAGCCATGGATGAAGAGCATAAGTCTCTCATGGAGAACCAGAATTGGGATTTGGTGAAGCTACCGGAAGGCAAAAAAGTATTGCAGAACAAGTGGGTGTACAAAGTTAAAGACGAAGGAGTAAAGAAAAGATATAAGGCCCGGTTGGTGGTCAAGGGGTTTACACAGAAACAAGGTATAGGTTTTGATGAGATCTTTTCTCCTGTAGTAAAAATGACTTCTATTAGAACTATTCTTGGAATAGTGGCAACAAAAGACTTACACTTAGAACAGTTAGATGTAAAGAATGCATTTCTCCATGGTGATTTGGAGGAGGAGCTATATATGCAGCAACTAGAAGGATATGAAGTCAAAGGTAAAGAGGAGATGGTGTGCAAACTGAAGAAGAGCTTGCATGGCCTGAAACAAGCTCCGTGTCAATGGTATAAGAATTTTGATAGCTTCATGATGGAGCAAGGTTATATCAGATGTCATTATGACCATTGCATGTATACAAAGAAATTTGAGGATGGAAGTTATATTATCCTGTGTTTGTATGTTGATGACATGCTAGTTGCAGGTAAAAACATGCAGGAAATAAAAATACTCAAGAAACAACTAAGTGAATCCTTTGATATGAAGGATTTGGGGGCAGTCAGACAAATCCATGGTATGAGGATAACTCAAGATAGGAAGGAATGGAATTTGACTTTATCTTAGGAAGAGTACATTAATAAGGTATTGGATAGGTTTAACATGCAGGATGCTAAACCGGTTGGGACTCCTTTGGCAGGCCATTTTAAGTTATCAAAGGAGCAATGTCCCAAGACAGAGCAGGAAAGAAGCCAGATGTCCATGGTACCTTACTCATCAGTGGTTGACAGTTTGATGTATGCTATGGTGTGCACTAGGCTTGATATTTCCCATGCAGTGGGAGATGTGAGTAGATTTATGAGTGATCCAGGTAAAGAGCATTGGCAAGCAGTAAAGTGGATCCTTCAGTATTTAAGAGGGACCATGGGGACCGTTTTGTGCTACAGTGGATCAGACACCACTTTACGTGGTTATGTAGATTCAAACATGGCTGGAGATGTTGACAGCAAGAGGAACATGACATGTTATATTTACACTGTATGTGGGACAACAGTGAGCTAGATTTCACGACTACAGAAGCTGGTGGCTTTATGAACCACGGAGGCGGAGTATGTTACTGCCACAGAGGCAAGCAAAGAGATGATTTTGTTACAACAATTTCTTGAGGAGTTAGGGCATAAGCAAAAGGAATGTAAGCTGCGTAGTAATAGTCAGAGTGCTATACACCTAGCTAAGAACTCTGCTTTCCACTCCAAGATGAAGCATATACAGTTGAGATATCACTTCATCAGGATAACTTTGGAAGAAGATAAGTTGAAGTTGGAGAAGATTCATACCAGTCAGAATCCTGCAGACATGATGACGAAGGTGGTCACAAGGGATAAACTAAAGCTATGTTCAACTTTTGTTGGCCTTCGTGGATGAAAGTGAAGGGTTGAGAAGCTTTCTCAGTGAAAATTAGTCTCCAAGTGGGAGATGGTTATGTTTGTGGGACCTATTTTCATGTTAGAGTGTGGTACACCTTCTATGTGTTACACTTGGGTATTTTTACGGTGGTCCCGCTCGTCGGTGAGCGGGTTAGGGGGGTTCGGGGGTGAAGCCCCCGAAGCAAATTTTCATGGGTGGTTTATTAACCCATGGGTAATGGGTAACCGTTATGGGTTATTTTTGGGCCCATGGTTTTTCGGTACCCATTGTTTTGATACCCATGGTTTTTTGCCCATGGTTTTGATACCCACGGTTTTGTATCAAACTTCTTAAGAAATTGTCTATTTATATGATCTTATGCATATGATAGATAGACAAGAAAATGCATTGCAGATGTGCTTTGAATTCGGGTGTGAATTCTATAGAGTTTGTTGAGCATAGCTCCAAACAAATCTGGGTATTGTATTGAGAGAGTGGAGGCTTGTAATAAAATTTGAGCAAGTGATTCTTGGTGGACGTAACCCAAATTGGGTGAACCACATTAAATACTGTCTCTCTATGTTGTGTTATTTATTCTACACTTTCATTTGAGATCTGTAATATTTTCTACATATTAGTTTCTACTGTTGCGATTCTGTAAGGGATTATTCCACATATTTTATCTCTTATTTCCTAACATTGTTTCCCTCCTTAGAAGTCAAGAATGAACCGTAAATGAGATTACATCATGAGGAAATGGTCGAAGTGTGTGTTGTGTCTAACGCACTATGATGAATATGTAGGTGAAGCAATGAGATGTGACCTATCGACGGTGTGTGCATGAACCCTATAGTCAAAGCGTATACCACGACCAGATGAACATATAAGTGATGATTTATCCTAAGTGTATATCACTAAAAGATGAATGGATGAGTGATGATTTATCCCTAAGCGTATATCACTGCAAGATGAAAGGAAGGAGAAGTGATGTAACCTAAGGTGCATACCCACTACAAAATGATAGAATATGTGACGATTTAGCCTAAAGCGTGTGTCACTAGCCTAGGATTTTCACATGATGAAAGGTCAAAGAGTAAATGTGTGATGAGTGTAAGGTCCATTTGATTTGTAAACCCTTGGTAGTCAAGTATGGACTGAGGAACTAAAGTGCATCATTGGGTGGTGAGTGAAATGCGTAGAGATAATGTAACATATGTAATGATGAAAGATGACAATGTGATAAGTTGAATGTGTAAATATGCTATGTGTAGAATGAAAATGCAAGATGTGTTGAACGTGTAAAATGTAAGGTGAATAGAACATGTGAATACGTGATATGTAGAATGTGAATGCCAAAGGTGTAGAATGTGTAAAATGACATGTATGTAGATGGACTAGTAATGTAGTATGTAAGATGATTCTATGCTAGACTCATATAGGATGAAGACTAAAATAATATGTAGAATATGTGTGAAAGTACATGGTGTAAAATGAATGGTATGTAATCTATGTAGATAAACAAATAATGTAGTATGTAAGATAAGCAATATAAGATGTAAGGCACATAGCTAATGGTGTAGATATAATGGTGACTAGTATGATGTATGATGTATAAATGTAAAAATTTTGTAGACTAAATGTAGAATGTATGGTGTATGACACTTAATATGTGATGAAACATAATGTGTAATGCCTATAGTGTAGTGTGTGGGGTTCATGTGTAGTAAGGCCTCAACAATCAAGTGTGAACTGAAGCATCAAAGTGTGTCATCGGGTAATGATGATGCTAAAATGTGTGATGTAAAGATGATAGATGTTAAAGTAAGTTGGGGGGAGAATTTATTAGATGAAATCCCCCAAGTATATATGAATGAGATGAACTAACCAATGATAATGAAGAAAAATGGTATTTCATGTGATGTATGCAATGATGAAAATGTGGTATGTGCAAATGCAAGGAGTATGATGTAACACTATGTAAGGATATGAATGAATTATAATGCAAAGATAATAAATGTGTATATGGTGATATGAATATGAGATAGGGGTATGTAAATACTATGCCCTAAAGTATGCATGGTGAAAGAGGCTATCATGTAATGTTATCTAGAAGATTAACGCTTCTAGGTTCATAGTCGAATGGGTCAACATTAGTGACTTGATAACTAATAGTGTCAGGTGGATCAAATAATGAAGCATTGAGGTGTGAGTTGTACATGACGATAGCATACCCCTCATTGATGATTGGAGGAAGTGGACAACCGTGTACGTACCAACGAGTGATATTTTGTGTGTATCCTAGGAAAGAACTATTGCAAATGAAGACAAGCACAAAAGGCATAGGAAAGGAAATTTCTATATGATTCGGATCTAGGGTACCTCCTATATAATCAAGCCATAATTTTCCTAATGTAAGTGATGAAGAGTGAGGAGTATGTGATAGATAAACCGTAAGATGAAAGACATGTTAGTGCATAATCATAGCACCCCCTAAAGGCATAATTGTGAAGTGGGGCATCCGGTGTGATTGCACAACATGGGACCATATCTCAAGCTGTGGGACTTGCAAAACTTGAGATGGACCTCTGGAGAAAGTCTGGTTCTTGCCTCCTAATCTACCTGCCACAAGCTACTCTAGTGTAGGAAAAACCTAGAACCTATCTAACTATATAGATAGATAATAGATAACCATTCCAGAGGAGAGACATTGAGAGAGAGAGAGAGAGAGAGAGAGAGAGAGAGAGGAGAGAGAAGAGAGCCTACACTAAGTGGTGATACACTAGAAAAGGAAGTGGTTGAATCACAGACCTGACCACCTGAAGTGGAGAGAGGTGAGTAGAGGAGAGGGTGGACAAGATGCACCATAGACCAGAGATAGTTTTCACATAAAGCCACTTCAAAACTCATTAATCACATCTCCCAGAACCTACAACAGACATTAGAGTATGCACAATATACCCTACGACAATGAGAGGTAAGAAGAGATAATAAAATGAGCCAAGGATGGATAGATGCATCACGAAACAAATTTTATTGCTCCAAAAGTTACACGATACATTGTCAGTGGGCAAGAGGTGAGAAAATGCCATTACAGAGCCATGGGAGGAGGCTTAGACTCCACATTCAACCCTAAGGAAGAAAGAGAGAGGGGGCAGAAGAGGGAAGGTCAACAACCATTTGAATATGCCCCTCCTTTACAATATATAGGAAGAATACGAGAGAGAGAGGAGGGAAAAATTTGAATCCTACTTCAACCACCTCTGCGACGCATTGAATCCTATTCTAAAAGGTCAACCACCATCAATCAATTCCACTCTCAAATTTTCCCACAATCTATCGATTCTGGTTCCCTATGTCTACTCGGCATGCCAAGGAAGAAGAACGATGGATCAAATCAAACCCGATCTGGTTGTTGGAGCAAATAGATTTTGCATTAATGGCTTGAAGATGTTTTCCCATTTTTCACCCACTAAATCCTATTAAGAATGATATTTTATGTTTCCATGGTGTAGAGGGTGTCAAGAAGTTTCCAAAAAGTCTTCTCCTACCCAAATCTTATTTTCTTGTCAAAAGATATGGCCATTTGAAGATTAGGGTCTCGAGCGTCACAAATTTGAAAGAGTCTTGTCCGTACCAGGTCCACATGGCAAGCCTCGCACATCTTGGAGATTTGGCCCTACCTTTCACTTCTAAAATAGTGTCATACTGACATGTGGAGGCTTCCACGGGCTCCATGATGTTCCCTTGTATTTTTCTCTGAGTCCTTTGTTTGGCGGGGCCAAAAGTTCTGACCCTGGACACATGGAGGCCTGGTGCTTGTTTAGAAGACCCACCCCAAATTTTACTCTTGAAACAACATCATGCTGACACTTGGCACCTTCCACTAGCCTACTTCTACTTTGACTATTCAACCCCGAACTCTGTCCCTTTTTGGACTCTGGGACACGTGGAAGGCCCGCGCTCATTTGAAAACCCGCTCAAGATTTTACCTTTGAAGGAGCATCGTTAAGACACATGGTGACCTTCTACATGCACTCTATACTTAGTCATTTTGGGCCCACTCTCCTTTTTGACCTCTGTTAACCATTGGCTATGTGGAGGGCTAGCACAATTTTGAGTCTCCGCCTAAGACTCCCATCTTGGAATTGCGCCGAGCCAATACTTGGCACCTTCCAATGAGTCAAAGAATTTTCAACAGCCGGTGTAACTTTTGGGGCTTTGGACACGTGGAAGCTTGGTGCTTGTTTGCAGTCTCCAGCTTTGGATTTAATATTTGGAGGTGTGTCATTTGGACACTTGGTAGCTTCTGCTATGTCTCCTCCATACTTAGTCCAATTTTAGGGCTCGTTCTGAGTCATTTGCAGAGCCCAAAATCTTCGAACCTTTGTTGCTTCTTTCCTTTGAGCTTCTGGTTTCTTTGACTTCTATTTAATCCTTCCTTGACCCTGCTACTCCATTGTAGATTCTGCCTAGTAACTTGTCTTGTTGGATTTGAAGCATGGGCTCAACGATGAGAACTATTTTTTTTGAATTTCTTCCTGCACGGGGTCGTGTTTGATCAATTTTTCCGAGGGGAAAAATTGAGATAAAAATTGGTGACTCATAGGGGAATCTTCCTACTAGATGAAGGGATCAACAGCCTTGAAGCATCCATTGGGCATGGAGTCAAGAATAATAGCCTGATATTGATCCTTTTGCTTTAAAAGTTTGATCCTCGAGTCATTGAAGCCCGACTGCTTGCTCTTAGTGACCCTGAACCTGCCCACCGCGTTCACACTATTAATTTTCATCAAATATCCCTGAAATAAGGCTTATGAGAGTAGAAATGTTTTTTGACTTGGGGCTTTCATCTGCCTCTAAATGGACTATTTTGAAGACATTTTTAGTTGCTCTGCATTTGTTTTATTTTTAAATTTTCAACTATTACAGGAAACTATGAATCTTTTGTCCATGAATAGTGAAGGGCCTGGCCTCAGTAGCTCTGGAGCAATATGAACAAAACTTATGTACAAAAAAAAATCATACATGCCTCAAATGAGACATGCAGAGTGTGCACAAGCACTTCTTCTACTGGAAACAAAGTCTAATCCTACTCCTAAACTAACTAGAGAGAAAAGGGGCTAAACAAATCCTGCTATAACTGGAAGGGAGAAGTAGCTTCCCTTTCTCAAGAGGGGCAGCCATGAAAATGATTTGACACTGAATATGGCTGCTTGTATGAGTGAAAAACTAACTATAAGCTGGTCCTCCACCCAAATCATCAAGGTATCTACATCAACCAAAAATACCTCCTCAAGCTGATTGGCATTGGACTCCTGGAGGTGTTGATGATGACCCTTGGTACTTTGATGCTCATCCTCATGCCCTAAAGTAGGCATGACTGGTTTTGGCTTCTCTCTTGGCTCTAATGAAGCCAAGTACCTGATTGGGCATAGTCTGATCCTTTGAATGTGCCCTTTGCTATGGAATTTAACTCCAAAACTGGAATCTTTTATGGACCTTCCTAGATGGATGGTGTGAGAGAGATGATGACATCTTCTTTCCTTTTCTCTTCCTTCTCTTGTGAAGAACATGGAAGACTCATATCTTCCAACCTTGGTTCTAGAGGGTTGTTATGAAGTGCAAGTTGTTGTCCTTGAATGCTCTCCTTCATGGTAGCAAGCTCATATGCTTGGAAGATGGATGGAGGAGGAGCAAATGATGTAATCTCCATGGGCTCTTCTCCATCAAAGAAATCCTCCAAGTCATATAGATAATTTGTCTCCTTTTTGTCCTGTTGCATGTGCTCGACCTCCTCCATGGTGTCCTCCTGATTTGTAACTAGCTCACCATGGTTTCCCTCTTCCTCAAACATGAAGTTTGAAAGTTCAAACTCTTCTTCAACATCAGAGCTTGAAGGGGATGAAGTGGGAGGAAGAACTGAAGGTTCTTCTGTGGCCTACTCCACACTTGGGGCCTCTGAAACTGTATGATCCTCCTCCATCATGGGTTCATCAATCAAATCAGGCCCTTGAAATGAAAGAAAAAAATATTCAATGATTCCTTCTTCATTGAGTGGCTTCAACTCTGATTTGATCTCTCCCAGCTGCTCCTCTTCAATGGGACTTTAGAGCTGATTGTTCCTCCTCTTTAACTGGTTGTGCAGCTTGGATCAGATCAACATCCTCTTCAGACAAAGTGCCATCATGGACACTGCATTCAGAGAAAACAAACTGTTGATCTTCTTCTTCTTGTTTTTGTTCTTCTTCTACTGCAAACTCAGCCTCAGCCACCACTGGTTCTTCAACCCTGACCTCCTCTATTGGCTTGACCATCAAGGGGATCTTTGTAAACCCAAATTTAGCAGCCCAACTCTTCAGATTTTCTATCATTTCTTCTCTGTTGGGCTCCACTTCTTGTATGTTTTCCTTGACTGGATTCTTGAGTCTCTTCCCAACATGGACTTGGGAAAGCAAGAGGAGTGACAAGTTGGGGTTCAACCAGATTTGTAATTGTTTGTGGTGGGGAGGGAGGTGGAACTTCTTGTTTCTTTGGAGGGAATGACTTCTTGGGAAAGAAAAGGGGAGAAGAATTGAAATGGGGTGGAAGATCAAGAGATGGAGAAGAGAAATCAACACTTGGGGCAGCAACTGAGGGGCTTGACTCTTGATCATGCTGAAATGATAAAGTTTGAGAAAGAGAAAATGAAGGACAAGGAGCTGGTGATTGACTTACCCATTGACAAGGTTGTCTCGCACTTTGACTCATAAGCCTCAATGTCCTCAATCCACTGTGTAAGTTGAGGTAAACACTTCAACCATGAAGTCAAGCTTCTCTTGAGGGCTGTAATGTCTTGGAAAAGGGCCTCCCCATGGAAAAGGTGCCTGTAACCAATCTTGAATGCCTTCATTTTTGCTATGGCCCTTGACTGAACCATGTCAGCCTCCATTTTTTGAATCTTCTTCTAGCAAACCAGCATTCTCCACATATTTTTTGCCATTGTATGCATCCCCTTGTTCTTGATAAGCTCTATGGCCAAACTGACTTTGACCCTGCTCATATGGGTAAGCATAATGGTCCTGGATCTGATTATAGTGCTGATCTGGAGGAGTTGGGAAATGCATTGGAGGTGAACTGCATTGTTGCTGTAAGTGTGAGTTCTAAGAAGGAAATGAAGCCATGATTGCACAACTTCATGGAATGGAGAAAATGAAAGAGATGGAAGAATAAAATGGATGAAAATGGGTGGAAATGGATGGAAAAGGTCTGTAACTTTAGAGATAGGGTTATTGACTAGATGGAGTTGCCAGATGTGCTTACATGTGCCTCAAAGGTGGAATCTCAATAGGAACACACCAACCTGCTAAGATGAAGTGGTAAGGTGCTTCAGACCTGTCCCACTCGGGCATGCCAAAACTATTAGTGTAGAATCACAACACCCCTGAATGGCCTGATTGTGAAGTGGGGCATTTGGTGTGATTGCACAACATGGGACCATCTCTCAAGCTGTGGGACTTGTAAAACTTGAGATGGACCTCTGGAGAAAGTTGGTTCTTACCTCCTAATCTACCTGCCACAAGCTACTCTAGTGCAGGTAGAACCTATCCTATCCTAATCTAACCATTCCAATGGGAAGGGGAAGAGAGAGAGAGAGAGAGAGAGAGAGAGAGAGAGAGAGAGAGAGAGAGAGAGAGAGAGAGAGAGAGAGAGAGAGGGTAAAAGAGCCTACACTAAGTGGTGATACACCAGAAAAGGAAGTGGTTGAATCACAGACCTGACCGCCTGAAGTGGAGAGAGGTGAGCAGAGGAGAGGGTGGAAAAGATGCACCACAGACTAGAGATAGTTTTCACACAGAACACCACTTCAAAACCCATTAAGCACAACTCCCAGAACCTACAACAGACATCAGAGTATGCACAGTATACCCTGCGACAATGAGAGGTAAGAAGAGACAATAAAATGAGCCAAGGATGGACATATGCATCACGAAACATATTTTATTGCTCCAAAAGTTACACAGGTACATTGTCAGTGGGAAAGAGGAAAGAAAATTCCATTATAGAGCCATGGGAGGAGGCTTAGAATCCACATTCGACCCTAAGGAAGAAAGAGAGAGGGGGAAGAAGAGGGAAGATCAACAACCATTTGAATATGCCCCTCCTTTACAATATATAGGAAGAATAAGAGAGAGAGGAGGGAAAAATTTGAATCCTGCTTCAACCACCTCTGAGACGCATTGAATCCTTTTCTGAAAGCTCAACCACCGTCAATCAATTCCACTCTCAAATCCACCCACAATTTGTCAATTATGGTTCCCTATGTCTACTCGGCATGCCAAGGAAGAAGAATGAAGATCAAATCAAACCCAATCCGGTTGTTGGAGCAAATAGATTTTGCATTAATGTCAACTGGAAGAAGTTTTCCCATTTTTCACCCACTAAAGCCTATTAAGAATGATATTTTATGTTTCCATGGCATAGAGGGTGTCAAGACATTTCCAAAAATTCTTCTCCCACCCAAATCTGATTTTCCTGTCAAAAGATATGGCCATTTGAAGATTAGGGTCTCGGGCATGCAAATTTGAAAGAGTCTGTCCATACCAGGTCCACGTGGCAGCCTCGCGCATCTTGGAGATTTGGCCCCTACCTTTCATTTCTGAAATAGTGTTGGACTGACACGTGGAGGCTTCCATGGGCTCCACGATGTTCCCTTGTATTTTTCCTAAGTCCTTTGTTTGGCGGGGCCAAAAGTCTGACCCTGGACACGTGGAGGCTTGGTGCTTGTTTGGAGACCCACCCCAAATTTTACTCTTGAAACAACGTCATGTTGACACTTGGCACCTTCCACCGGCCTACTTCTACTTTGACTATTCAACCCTGACTCTGTCCCTTTTTGGACTCTGGGACATGTGGAAGGCCCGCGCTCATTTGAAAACCCGCTCAGGATTTTACCTTTGAAGGAACATTGTTAAGACACATGGCGCCTTCCGCCTACACTCTATACTTAGTTGTTTTGGGCCCACTCTCCTTTTTTACCTCTGTTGACCATTGGCTATGTGGAGGGCTGGCACAAGTTTGAGTCTCTTCCCAGGACTCCCATCTTGGAATTGTGTCAAGCCGACACTTGGCACCTTCCACTGAGTCAAAGAATTTTCAATGGCTGGTGCAACTTTTGGGGCTTGGACATGTGGAGGCTTGGCGCTTGTTTGAGTCTCTAGCCTTTGGATTTAATCTTTGGAGGTGCGCCATTTGGACACTTGGCAGCTTCCACTATCTCCTCCATACTTAGCCAATTTTGGGGCTCATTCTGAGTCATTTGCAGAGCCTAAAAACTTTGAACCTTCATCATTTCTTTTCCTTTGAGCTTCTGGTTTCTTCCTTCTATTTACTCCTTCCCCGACCCTGTTACTCCATTGTAGAGTCTTGCCAGTAACTTGTTTGTTGGATTTGAAGCATGAGGCTCGAATGATGGAACCATTTTTTTTGAATTTCTTCAAAATTGCACGGGGTCGTGTTTGATCAATTTTTTTGGAGGGCAAAAATTGAGATAACAAGACACAAAAAACAATAAGAAGCAGTGATATGAACAAATCCATAATAAAGATAGAGGTGCACGTGATGTAGGATAGAGGTCCTCAAAATCAAACCCTAAATGAGCTAGACCTTCGTGAGTACATATATTGTCAATGTATGTAGGATCAAATAGAATGTGTTCCCAATATGAGTCATTCATGAAAAGTGTGCAAGTGAATGGTGGGTGTGCTAAGGTAATTGGTGATTCAATGTGAAGATGTATGTGATAGAGCGACGTCCATAGAATGGATAGGCCCCTAATAAGGAATCATAGTAGTAGTAGTAGAAGGTGGCATAGAAGAAACTACATCTATCACACAAATGGTATTGCCAGGGGTGGTAAGTGTGGTGGTTCTTCCCTACGTTAGGGGTCATCTGTACTATCCATGCGTGGGGTAGGAAGATTAGTATTAGGAACCCAGTCACAATACTGAAATGGATCACGGTCATGAAAATAATATAATCAATGCTCTCATGTAACAATTTAACATAATTATGTATAGTAGAGGTGACAACTTGTATGACATGGAGCCATGGCCTTCTCAAAAGATAGTTGTAGGAGACTGGGAAATCAAGAATGAAAAATATAGTGTGGACAGTATTTGGACCAACAAAAAATATGTAATTTAATGTGACTGAGGCAAGGATGGAAAAAACCATCATAAGCACGTAGTGATATAGAAGATGGACTAATGTCATGAGTAGGAAGACCTAAATATCAAGAAATGACATAAGACACAAGTTAAGTTCATATCCATTATAAATCAAAGTACGCTTAACAACGACATTATAAATACGAGAGATGATATGCAGAGGTGGATAATTATTGAAAGTGTGAACATTAGAGGTGCTAAGGTTGGACTTAAATACTAAGTGTGGAGAGAATGCATCGGCAAAGGCTTGATAAACTAAGTCTGGATGCATGTCAGCATGAATACAAGTAGTAGAAAGAAAATGTTGGACTCTATGTAGTGAATTATGATTTGCAAGCAAATAATCATTGATTAAGATACTCATGATGACCAAACCCTAGGATGACAAGCAATGGATGAAGAATCTAAAAGCGTGAATGATTGAGTCGGGTTCACCAAAATGATTAACTAAAATTCAGATAGTTGTGTAGTACGGGGATAGTTAATCTAAGCTATGAGCAACTATAAATAAAGTAAATAAATGTAGTAAAGAAGTATGTAAATGAGCTAAACAAGTATGTAAAGGAAAATAATAAAACCCTAATATGCCAAGAGAGAAGAGGAAAGAGCTCAGCTGAATAACAGATGCTCATAGGATAGTTTCGCAGTGACGATTGAAAAATACATAGATAGGAATGACTATGTAGAAGTATTGAAAAGGATGGAATTTGGAGGATCTAGTTGGACTGGAGCATCTAGAGAGGGATTGGGGTGCATGCGGGTGCTCTGATTTGAAATCCGGGTGCCTTGGAATGTGAAAATATCTGAAAATGATCTTCACTGGTTTGGCAGATGGCTCGAAACCCTCACTGTTTGTTGCATCAACTTCGCTTTCCTGTGAAAGATTTCGCTAATAATCCAAGATGAAAGAAAGACCTGTAAGACCCCAAAACAATAATCAAATCCTAAAGAATGAAAATTCATATGAAGGACTGACCTTAGTTACCACAATGGTGGACTTACTAACTAAGTGTTGCATTACATCTTAGACCCAATGTAGTTCTATGTGCAAGTTTTTGTGAACATACCCTAGGTTGCTCTTGTGCTAAGTCACACTTTGTGAAGTAGCAAGCAATAACTATGTGTATAAAATGTAATGGAAGTGTGTGCATGGAATAGAATATAATCCCTCCCCCTATGATGTGTCACGAAGATTTCCTAGCCTTTTTCCTTGATGCTGGAGCTATGTGGATGCAAATGATCTCCAATGCAATATATGGATGCAACTTTAGATGGATTGATAGTAGTAAGTGATGTTAGGTCCCTAGTTATAGTCATCATAACTTTATTTTTATAGAGTTCTCTTAGATCTAATTTTGTAATTAACCCCGAAAAGGCTAACCACAAGAAAGATAAAGATCTCAAACGGCTAGGAAGAGCCCAAAAAGTGGTGGGAAAGTGCAAAATGGACCGGAGCGCCCTTGGTGGGACTAGGGCACCCCAGTCGAGGCCGAAATAACGCGGGATGACATAAGTTGACTAGGCATATGGGTGCAAGAGGTCGGTAATGATGAAATAAAATAAAACAAGATTGTCAAAAGATGGGGGTTAATTAGTACTTTCTTCACTTAAGAACCTTCTAAATAATAGTGTGAGACCGGGATAAATAATGTCTAAAGTGCATGATTTTGTGACTACAATGTTTATCATTATCTCTACATCTTTAGAATTATGGAGTTCAATATTTGCATCTATCCCCACCTTGTTGAACTTATGATAGTGTACCAATATAACATAACTCTATTCCGTTTGAATAAAATTGAACTTCTCACAATAGATAATGGAGCCCAATGTAAGTTTCAACCTGATTTTCATAAAAGGATTTTAAGAGGGCGTGGTTATATTGTGGTTCACAATAGGCTTATAGGTCTTTATCTTTGACTATAACACTCAGATCTTAATTTAGGTTTTGGATGCCATTATTTTAATCTATAACAATGAAGCTGACATGGAATCTACTCTCAACATTAACCCTCTCACCATAAATGGGCCTAGTAAGAGAAGATTACAAGTTTTTTAAAATATCAGTTGACTAATCCTTCATTTACTAGAAGTGCATTAGGATTAAAGGAAACTTTGAGGCATCAAATTTTTACAATCCAAAATATTTCATCATTTAGTTATTATGAATTTTAACCAATATTATAGAAAAAAAGAGAGATGGTAACTATTGATTTAATGATATTGAAGTGATGTACATACACGAGGATCGAGATATTAGTATGCAATGAAGTGACATTGATGCATGGGCATCCCTCTTATTATTAAACAAAAGAAATTTTGTGTGAAGAAGCCTCACTAGAGGTGGTCATAGAGTTTTATGAGTCCTTCCTAGGTGTCTAAGTGTTGAAAATTTGAATTTATCTCTATTTTGTGTTTTACCTCCCAAATGGGAATTTTGAATTTTCAAATGTGGTTTAAAGCCAATTTGGCGTGCTAGGTGTATGTAAGAGGTTTAAGTAGTTAATTAGAGTATGTTAGGGGTCTAGACATGTTGAAGTTGACTCCTAGGGGCATCAGGTGGTTAAGAAGTTCTTAGAAGTCAAAATTACACCCTTTCTAAGGTTATGTGTACAAGGAAATGTGAGAGTTAGTTAGGTTTTTGAGATGTATGTGAAAAAGGATATAAAAGATCAAACTAGGAGTTATTTAGAGGATGGTGGTCATGATATCTGGGGAAGATATATGGATGAATAAACTTGAATAAATAATAAAGGAGTTTGAACTTTGTTTTGAGCCTATTCTAACTATTTTTGCTTTGAAAAGTTTACTTTCATCTTTGGTTTTGACGTCTATTTATCAATCTGGTGATTGTTGCAAAGAATTTCTTATGTGAGGAGCATGTGTTTGATGATTACAATATTGGAGTACCCCATTGGTGATTCCATGTAAGGAAAAAAAATCAAATTCCAAAACTGTGACTAAGGAGATTTTATTGGAACTCTGTGAGACTATGTTGGCATGGTTTTAACAACATTTTGATGATTTCAATGATGATCTTGTGATTAGAAAAATTTATAAGGATGTAACAAGTTTTTTATGAGGTTTTATAAACATTTCTATGCATATAAGCTCTGCATTTTAATATGATTTTTTCTTTACCAATTGGAACTATGTTTTCCTACAGGCCTGCAAGGTAAGAAACAAGTTGTTTTTGGAGTTTGGTTGTATTTTTTCATTCACTCCTATCTTAGGAATGTGCAAAGGTTTAGAACAGATCGTTTCAAGAATTTTTAAGTATTGGAATTTAGTTGAAAGCATTTTATAGCATTTTGAAACTTCACGGGAAAACTGGAAACCCTAACTAGGGTTTTGGTTCATTTTGTTGTTTGAAGGTCTTAAACCTTGAGTTAAGGATTGATTTTCACAAGAATTCATCTTAAGAGGATATTTTTGATAATATTGAAGTTTCAAGTATCAATAATCCTACATTTATGAGGTTTCTTTGACAATTTACATGGGAGAGTGATTGTTATAGTATAGTGACCTAATTGAAGAATATAAGAGAGAAAAAAGGATGTTTTGTTTGGAATTTGATCTTTAAACTTTGCAAGAAACTAGATAGGGATAATGGGTGTCCTCAAATTCCTCAATTTTTTTTTGAAACCATTGAAACAAATTTTATGCAAGAAAATCACTTGTTGCAAGGTTACTAGGAACTAGCCTTAAGGAGAAAGTAAAGGTCGTGAATGAAGGTGTTGAACTAAGAGATAATGTATAATATTTTGTACAAACCACAAGGTACCTAAAGGGTACTCAAAACTAGTCTCACTTTTATTGGATCCCTTGTAGTTTTTTCCCAACTAGTCTTGGTGAATGCCTTCGTTCTTTAGAACTATAGGGAAATTTTGGGAAAGGTAAAGGCATTTGAATTTTTCTTTGTTTTGTATAATTGTGAAAGTTGATTTTTCATTGAAAATGGGGTACAATAAAAGGTACATTGGTAGTAGAAGCCAAATAAGGCCAATAATAACAATTTTTCCTATTAATAGCCATTTTTGGCTATGGTAAGTGGATCCTTAGAGCTGAGCACTAGAGTTAATTTTTGGTGATTGATCTTCACTAATTCATTGATTTGTTTGATTTCAAAATTTCTCTACATAAAAAATTCTCTTATAATAAATAGCCATGTTTCAAGTGAAATAAGCTAGAGAAGGAGATGACCTTTGAGTACATTGAGGTGGCCATGTAAGTGTCAAAGTAGTGAGTTTGAAAAGGAAACTCATGGACCAAGATAGGAGAATTTATAATTGTGACTTGCCACAAACCTAATAAATGAAGATAATGGCCCACACAAAATGTCAATTGTGGGAGATTGAATCTCATAATTTGCATTGACATGAGATACACAAGTTTATGAAGAAATGTGGAACATATTGTATCCTTTATATTCTCTCATAAGCAGAATAACCAAAATATAAATATTGTCTTCACATTAAGTACTCTTTTTAAGGTATTATTTCCAAAATGTTCAGTTCTTAAAACAATAACAATATAAATCAACTAAGAATGTTGGAAAAGATTTCAATAAACAACTTGACTCAAAAAAACCTATTAAAATCATCACAACATAGTGTTGGATAAGGAATTGGTTGACAAGGATCTATAAGGTGGATGAGGTAGTGGTTAAATTTATATTTTTACACTCCATCCCTTGAGGACCTCCCATGTAATGGATAACCTCTTGGATACCTTAGGTGGTCTCCACAAGAACTATACTTTTTCATCTGATTGATATCTATAGGATCCATAAACAATCTTCTAATATGATTTTCATCTCCCCCACGTGGATCTAAAATGTAAAAGTAACCATATTCCATTGTATAGTTAATGCAGTCAAAATAACCATCTCACACTACATTACACATAGATGGCATGTATGTTGTAACCCTATAGCCTCCAAATGGTCCCACTAAACATTTGATAAATCTAGCACTTGCACTGACTCAATGACTTAGCCCTATCAAAACGAGCATAAATATGCACATTAATCTACTTTGAGCAAAAAATATAATTGATGAGTTAGTAATCAATCCAAGTACATTATTGATGAAACAAACAAATAAATTTGAAATTTCTACACTAAAATGCAAAATTTAACGCGTAAAAAAAATTGTTATTGTCCAGAGCCATACATTGTCTTTTCAATAGCATACACTAAAAAAAAATACTATATAGCTCCCAAAATACATGAAAATAATCTACACGTTATTCCAAAAATATTTACTTTTAAATAAAAACACAAAAATGAAAAAATTGACACTTATAAATTGTGCTAGCTCACTTTACATCATTACAGACCATACTTAATTACACTTATAAGAGTTTACAAAATGGGAATGATATTTGCTTCCATTAACAGGTGATAGTATGGATTTCTTGGATAGTTGATGTATGGAATGTTTACATTTGTCCATGTGTTGAAATTCTCAACGAATCCAAATTTTTGTAATTGAGGATCTCGTAGCATCTATTGATGTAACTTTCACTAGGGAATATTGGTAACACAATTTGGTCTTCGTTATCAAATCCTTCATTGGGGCTAGGGTGGCCTAAATATTATTCTATGTAGAGAGTTGTGGGGAGAATTAAAAACATTACATCCTACGAAGGTGACGTTCTTGTAAAACAGGGACAAAAGCCTGTAGTATTTTATTAATAATCAAAATCATTTTACAAAAGATGTGCTGCAATATTTATACATATTGGACAATAGTATATACAAACAAATAAATTGGTTGCACACAGGTACAACCAAAATCACAACAGCTTCTAAAATACATCTAGGAAGAAACAATAATTAAGTACAAACAAATAAGTTGCAACTATGCAACAAACAGTCCTACGAGATAATAATCCAAATATAATGGTTATAAAAACATAACCAAATAATAATAACCATACGTGATTTAATAAGTCAAATAATATGGTTTTAACAATATAATAAGTTATCACAAATTATTACCTATGAAAATACAATGCATAATTATTATCCTAACATTCCCCCCCCTTAATTTTGCATTGTCTCAAGGGATGAGGAGAGGAACTCTCTAAAAAACTCGAACTTGTCACGTGCAAGTGACTTCGTGAAGATATCTGCTTGTTGTTTAGCTGTTGGACAAAACTGAAGCTGGATATTGTGCTTTCAAGACATGCTCGTGTATGAAATGTACCTATACTTCAATATGATTTGTTCTTTCATGAAAAACTAGATTACGAACAAGTTTGAGAATACCTTCATTGCCAACATACAAGGTGGTCAGGTTTGTCCTGTGGTATTCCAAGTCCTTTGAGTATGCGACGTATCCATATCATTCACATAGACAACTTCACATGTAGAACGATACTCAGCTTCTGTGGAAGAGTGAGAAACAAAGTGTTGTTTCTTGCTTCCCCATGATATTGGTCTAGATCCCATAAAGAACACAAACCCTGAAGTGGATTTTCTTGTCATTAATGTTTCCTGCATGATCTAAATCTGAATATCCTAATAAGAAGAAGTTTTCATTCTTCTTATATTCTAGACCAAGATCCACTTGATCCCTTAAGATATCTCAAGATGCACCTTGTTGCCTTCCAATGACAAAATTTGGGTTCCTGCATGAACCTGGATAGATAGCTCACTGCAAAGCTGATATATGGTCTAGTGTAGGTTAGGTAAATGAGACTCCCAATCAACTGCCAATAGAGAGTGGCATTTACCGCAAGAGATGGATCTAAATGAGATAACTACAATATGTTCTCCATAGGTGTAGTAATCAGTGTACAATCCATCATCCTGAATTTCTCGAGCATTGTCTTGGTATATTTCAACTAAGAAACAAATATGTGATTCTCTTTTTCCATACTTCCAATCCAAGACAATAGTGCATCAAGCCTGAGATCTGTCATGTTGAATGATTGTTTAAGATCTTTCTTTGTTGCATCGATCATCCTCACTGAACTGCCAGTGATGACTAGATTGTCGACATAGACAATGATAATCAAAATCTCCCCCCTTACTTTTTAGGTAGAGATTGGGATCATATGGATTTCTAACAAATCCATGTTGTACGAGATGCTCATCAATTTTGATGTACCATGCCCGGGGTGCCTGTTTGAGGCCATACAAAGATTTCTTGAGTCTGCATACCTTTTCTTCTTGACCAGGTACAACATATCCCTCAGGTTGAGTCATGTAGATTTCTTCTTGTAAATCTCCATTCAGGAAGGCACTTTTTATGTCCATCTGATGGACTTTCCAACCAAACTGTGTAGCTAGAGAAAATATCATCCTGATCATTTTGATCTTATCTGTGGGAGAAAATGTCTCCTCATAGTCAATGCCTTATTTTTGTGCATACCCCTTTGCTACAAGTCTCACTTTATACTTTTCTATTATCCCATCTACTTTGTACTTTGTTTTTAATATCCATCTGCATCCAATGGGTTTCTTCCCTGGTGGAAGATCTGACAAGTTGCCAAGTGTTATTTTTCATCACTGAGTTGTATTCAACATCCATGGCATTTTTCCAAGCTTTTGACTGTAGGGCTTCTTGGACTGTAGAGGGCTCATCAGATTCAATAACTCTACTCATCAAAGAAAAGTTCACTTCTTATCTTGCTTTACTGTGAGTCCGTGGTCCAGGGGTGGATGTATCCGGTGGAGCATCCATTCTTGCATCTCGTAACATGCTAGTATACCACTTGGGCATACGCTGAACTATTCCCATGGGTCGTGGTTCTATCTAATCATCACCATCATCCCCATCATCACTTTCATCATTAGTGGGAACATCAGACTTCAGTTTTTACAACTGGTGAAGAATCTACATCAGGTGAGTCTAGGAGGAGGAGACTCTACTTCCTTCTTCTCAAAGAACTCAACATATCTGCTGGTGTAGACTTTCCTGGTCTTTGGATCCATCAATCTATACCCAAGAGTCTCTTCATTATACCCAATGAAGATGAGTTTTTGTGATTTCATATCCAGTTTCTTTCTATTCTGCTTGGGTATGTGCATACTTACTTTGCACCCAAATACTTTGAGGTGTGCAATAGATGGTTTCCTCTTTGACCATGCTTCATTTGGTGTTACTCCATTAAGAGAAACTGTGGGCACTCTGTTCAAAAAATACACTGTTGTCTTTGCTGCTTCTACCCAGAATGTCTTTTCTAGTCTAGAATCATCGATCATGAATCTCACCATTTTCCATGATAGTATGATTTCTTCTCTCAACAACACCATTCTACTACTGTGTGTGTGGAGGAGGCATTTGTCGATGAATCCCATGAGCTTGTAGGTTGTCTTTGAAATCATCACTGGTGAATTCCCCCCCTCGATCTGAGTAGAGAGTTCTGATGTGATGACCAATTTTATTCTCAACAGCTACTTTGAACTTCTTGAAGGTTTCAAAAGCTTCACTTTTCTTGCAAAGACAATATATCCACATTTTTCTTGAATAGTCATAAACACAAAGCATGAAGTACTGAAATCCATAATGAATCGGTTGCATTAGACCGCAAAGATCTGATATGAACCAGATCAATCTTACCATGAGCTCAAAAAGTACTCTTCTGGAATGAAGCTCTATGTTGTTTTCTTGCTAGGCAATGAGGACACTTGTCTGTATCCTTCTGAAGAGATGGTAAACCATGTACCATATTACGTCGTGAAGTGTCTCGAGATACTTGAAACTAATATGACCAAGTATCTGATGCCACAACTGTGCAGAGGTAGAGTTCTTAGCCATAAGTGCTTGATCATCTCTGTGGAAAAAATCAAGCTGGAACATGTGTCCCACATTAGAGGCTTTTGCAACTATTTTTGAGCCTTGTGATTTGTCTCAAATTAAACACAATTTCTTGTCGGAATGACTATCAAAGTCAATTTTTAAGTTGTGATCTAGGAGTTTACTGATTGACAACAGATTTTTATTCAACCCAGGGACATATAGAACATCTGACAATCTACAATTACGTGAACCAAGAGGTAGAGAAATGTTCCCAATCCCCTGAACTGTGTATGAAGAATCATCACCTAATGAAACATGGTTTTTTGAAGGTGTGTCCCTCATTGAAGTAAACCAGTCTCTATGGCTAGTCATGTGTTGAGTGGCTCCCAAATCAACATACCAAACATCACTAGATGACATGGAAGGTTCACTTGATCGAGACAATGTACAAGTAGTCTTCAGTATCTGAATGTTCTTCTTTCTCAACAATATTTCCTTATTGATGGGGTATTCTTTTCTAGTTCCCCCTTTTTCTACCCTTGATTGTAGTTTGAATTTCCCTTGTGAGATTGATGGTGTTGAGGTCTAGAGTTTCTTGATGAACCTTTCTTATAAGTATTATACCAACAATCTTTCAATTCATGTCCTCTTTTGCAAATTGGACATTTCTTCTTCTGTTGCTTATCCCCTTGTTGATTCTAGGGGTTCTGATATTGGGGTTTTTGATAGGAATTAGGTTTTCCTTTCCCTTTTCCTTTCCATTTTTTATGAGAAGAAAGTTTCCTCCTCTTCATCATCCTTATTATACAGGGCTTCCTCTTGTTGCAGTAGGTTTACCAATTTGTCAAAACTAACTGTCGTATCCTGACAAGTTTAGTGTTGTCACAAAAATGTGGTATGAAGAAGGGAGGGCTCTCAAAACAATTGGAATGAGAGCATCATCAATGACCTCCTCTCTTAGGGTTAGAAGTGAAGCCCTCAATTCTACAACTCTTCTCAAGAAAGCTTCAATTTTCTCATTTTTCTTAAACTTCAGTGTGTGTAACTGACTCTGCAAATTTAGTATGACATTCTTGTTTTTGGCCTCATACACCATGCTCAACTTATCCCAAACTTCTTTGGCTGTTTTGGCATCTCGAATGTGGGGTTGCACATCATCGGACACTCCAAACAAGATGATGAGCTTGGCCTTCTAATCTGATCTATCAAATTGTCATTGTTGTGTTGTATCAGTAGTTGATCTGGTTAGAGTACCATTCACAACAGGCCAGATTTCTTCAAACTCAAGCTGTGTCTTGATTTTTGTCTTCCAAGAAGCATAGTTGTTTCCTTTGAGAAGTTGTGAATCTAGAAGAAAGTAATTTGGGGGCATTGGTGCCCATTTTACAAAATCACTGACAGGGTTAGGCTCTTATCACTCAAGGTATAAGGTCTCCCAATCTATATATGTCAGTCCTGAAACTTTCTATATATGCACCCTTCCGTACATGGAAGAAACTCGCCCTTTCGATATACCAATGGTACGTGAAAGAGGCATTAACTTACATGAAATAATTCAATACATGGTACCAAGATATTACTGAAAGGGGTCAGTGTGATTATTGACACCGACTCAAAGAAATATCCTCATACGTATGCGTAACTTCGTTATATACTTAGATAATTTCTCAGTACTGGATTTAAGTCACACAATCATTCACAGACGGATGGGAGGGCTCAGAGTGTGTGCACTATGTCCTTATTACTCCCCGTCGATTTAAAGGGTTGATGCCCAGACGACGTTGTTGTAACTATATTAGGTGTTAAGTGCAGTAGTAGTCACGATGGATTTACTTGTAAGCACTTCCTAGAGGCACTGTATATACCAAACGCTGCGAATGAGATCTAGGATCTCATGAGTGTTTTTAGAACCAAATTTCAGTATTTTTTATTACAATTCTCTTGCTAGTTTTTGAGTAGTTACAATGTTTTCGATTGACTATGGCAACCTGAAAATTAGTACAATATACTGAAGCATATAATTACATTCAAAAAAATTGAAAAATTGAATGGTAGGAAAATTATTTTTTTGTTTTTCGGGGCCCTGGTGGCCTTCGGAGCCCAATACGGCTTTGTGAGCAAAAAACCGTAAAAAATGGCTCAAAATTTTGTTTTTAGCTACCCCTCCTTTGGAAAAAATTGTCCAAAATAAAAAATTGAGAAATTTTGGAGAAATTTTTTTTGACCCTTTTTAGGGTTTTCTCTGCTAAGTTTAGTGGATAGTTTAGTAGTAACTAGTTGGTTTTTCAGCTGAGTTTTTGCCTCCAAAGTTGTTTTTTTTAGTTTGGCGGGGAGAGCAAATTTTCCACTAAATGTTTAAAAATGGTTTGTCAAGTTGGGGGTGGGGGTCAAACCCCAAATTCCACCTTTTGGAGAAAAATGTTTTTTTGACCCTTTTTAGGGTTTTCCAACTAAGTTTAGTGGATAGTTTAGCAGTTAATTGGTTTTTCCAAATTTTGCCTCCAAAGTTTATTTTTTTTTTTTCCAAATTTTCCAAAATGAAAAAACCTTTGAAAATCAACGTTGGGGGTGGGGGGTCAAACCCCAAACCTCTCACACCTGTACCTTTGCACTAACCACGGCTGCAGACCACCGATGCGCTTAGGGTTATTTTGGAAAACTTTATATTTAAACAAGAGCTTGATTTATCCCTCGCCTTTGAAATAGTTTGGTTTTGATTGAGCTTCTGGCTTGCTTTATGGAGGGTCTATTGGCTGGGACTTGTTTTGGTTTTGTTCGTTGATAGTTTGAATTTGATCTCCACGTTTATCCTCCTTTGTATTTTTCACGGCTGCTCTATTAGATTTTCTTGCCACGTGTGTTGTATGTAGGTCACAGGTTCCTACTCACGTTGTGTATTTACTTCAAATTTATACTCATTGTTTGTTGATGGCTTGATTCCACTGTCTTGTGTTTGCAGGTGGTGGATTTGCAAGGTTTCTATTCATAGGGGATGACTCGGCCCTTGAAGAAAACATGGTTGTGTGGAAGGACTACAGGTCATGTTAAACTTGCCGTTTGGTTTACTCAGCCCTTCAAGTGGAAGACCTCATAGTTTTTAATGCCTCCACCTTGCTAATGAATGGCTCAGTTAATCGACTATTCAGTCTATTGAACAACTTGTTTTGGCCGTTGCAAATTCGATAGCTTGATGCCTTTTCTGGCTCGTGCAAATCTAATAAGGTCTTAAATTTTGAATAAAAACATGGTTATGGGATCGTGACTTCAAGGCTTCAAATCTCATTCTGATTTGGAGAGGGATCAGCTCCATAAAAAACTTAGCTCGGCCCAACGATGATCAAGAGATCAGTTTACATGGTCTGCTCTAAACACAATTCAATGCTTAACTCACCCACGAGCTCAAAAGGCCTATGTTCAATTCGGTGTACAAAGATACAGAGTCATCTTAGTGTAGAGCTCTATTAGAGAGCTTGATGACTAGAGAGGACCAAGTCCTCAAAATCTAGCACCCTACTATTTTAGTAGAGACCAAATGCTTCTCTAATATTAGAGACAAAACCCCTAATGGGGAAAAATGATTATTATTATTATTTTTAATTTTGTGAGTGCCAAAAATAAAATTCACCTGGTGCAGAGGGCACCAAGGAAAAAATATTTACTTTACGTTTACCTGGATATCAAACATAGAAGGTTGTGGGACTGTAGGGAGATCTGAGAAGCTATTGCAGGCAACACTGGCTCTCTAATGATGCAAATTTCTTCTCCATGATTGTTCTTCCTCTGCAACCTTTCTCCAACCTTGGCAGGAGCTTCAACCAACTCTAGTACCAAATGTAAAATAGGGACAAAATCCTGTAGTAATTTATTAATAATCAAAATCATTTTACAAAAGATGTACTACAATATTTATACATATTAGACAACAATATAAAAACAAATAAATGGGCTGCACAGGTACAAATGAAATCAAAACAACTTCCACAATACATTTGGGAAGCAACAATAATTAAGTACAAACAAATAAGTTACAACTATGACAACAAACAATCCTATGAGATAAAAATCCAAATATAATGGTTATAAAAACATAACCAAATAACAATAGCCATACGTGATTTAATAAGTCAAATAATATGGTTTTAACAATATAATAAGTTATCACAAATTATTACCTATGAAAATACAATGCATAATTATTATCCTAACAATTCCATCCTTCATTTTGTTGCAACATATGTTGTATTGTGATGTTGAACAAGAATGGGTTGAAAGTAACACCATTTAGATGTTGGAGATTGTCCAAAAATCTAAAGGGTTTGTCTTGCAAACTCAATGACCCTTCTTGTGAAAACAAAACACATACATAGATATAATTGTTCACAAGTGTAAAAATCGAGATGTGTGGAGGATATTGTATTAAAAAATGTTTTCCTCACTTATCGAAACAATTTTGAGAATGAAAACCCTTGTAAATGTTTCATAGATATTATTGTATCTCATAATGGGTCACCTTTTTGTTTTTCATTTTGATCAAAAGTGCAACCCTGCAGGTTGGCATTTCCATATTTGTACATCGTAATTGAATTTATGTTATGGAAAGTGCACAACTATAAAAAAATATGTAAGGGTTTGTAACAAGGGATTATTTTGATCTAATCAATTTACAATTGACCATTCATAACTAAAATATTGTATTAATACTTACAATAGTTGATAAATGATAAATGATAAATGATAACTCAAATACATAAGGGGATCTTAAGACTTAGTTGTAAAGATAAAAATAGACAAGATATAAAAGTGTAGATAGGTGGAAAATGCAAATAAGAAACTAATGATGCTTCATTATGAATAATGGAATTGGAAACTGAGTAGGGGTAGAATTGTAGAAATATTTTATGATTAAGACCTAGAGTTGTACATTCTTAACATGATTTTTATTATCTTGGACCCTTTGATAATTGGGCTATGAAAATTCATGCGAGTTTCATTTATCTGCAAATTCCCTTAGTTGTATGTATCTCTTGTTTGCACAATCTCGAGAGGACCGATACTAAGATAAAACAAAGTGGATACACTAGAAACATGAAATACTCTGAATCAAAACATTAGATAACTAAAAGGAGAAGTAATGTGTGTGATGAGGTTTGATTACCCTTATCAATTTTACAGATTGAACTAATCCAAGTGTTGCACTATATTCCCTCATGTAGGATCAAGCCTCATGTAGTTATCCTAGGTGCTTGTACAAGTGTGAGTGTGATATTGTAACTCCCAGACTAGCAACATGACCAAAACACAAATATTTTTTTACTTATATCAATATTATATCAATAACACTTACATTATCACTTGGGCCCAAATATCAACAACACAATGCATTAGCCAAAACAAAACATGCGTCACTTCACATGTACCTCCTAAACAAGGAGATGATGATGTGAAATAAACATTAGAAAGGAAAAGTATAATACTGCTAAGCCATAAAATAAAATTTCAATAGGAAATGGTTTCAATACTTCCACTTATCCCTCCACTAAGGAAGGGAGACTAGCCTTTGGTTCCTCTAAATTACTCATGAAACCGTGCATGAAAACACACTTATCCCTCCACTAAGACAAGTCTCACCAACCTTTGTTTGCTCCTAAAATAAATAATAACCCCATACACCATCATGACACTTATCCATCCACCGTTGGAAATGAAAGTCCCCAACACACACAAATAAAGCATACTTATGCATACAAGAAATAAATCTCATCAATCTCATGCACACTCATTCCAATGATAAACTAATTACATCCAAAATAGATTAGAAATAAAAGAGTGAGAAAATAACATTTCATCTTATATGTATCACCATGTCAAGCCTTTGTACCAAGCTTGAAAGAGAGAGGATTAGGGACATTCACAAACATTAGTACACATTACGAAGCTTATAATGGCTTGCAAGGGGAACTAGGGTCATTACAAATCACTTGTCACTCCACTAAGCTATAGGGCATAAGTTATTGGTTCCTCCAATAAAATAAAAATGTATTCCACTCATCCCTCCACCTGATTTATTTAAAACCCACTTATTTATTCACTACAAAAAATCCCACATACCTTTGGTACCTCCTTGATTTCACACAAGGTTTACTTTGGTTATACCATTACTTATTCCTCCATAATGACCCTAATTTCCCCTATATAAAAAAAATGATTATTATCACCACAATGAGTAGTAAAAAAGTACATGACATATAAGAAATCCACATTACTACTCAAATGAGCAATAAAAATGTACATCCCATCAATTTATGGCAAGATAAAACCAAAACTTACAAGAACAAGGAAGGAGATTGAGGTCTTTGACCATCACTATGCATACCTCATGGTTTGCACTATATTCAATTAAATCGTGTGTATTAAATATTGGTTAAGGGCAATAGTATTCATTCAAATGTGTAGTCAAATAATAAGATGACAATAACCAACACCCATTTTCTCAAACGAGCGTAATGCCATACAAAAGGATACCACAAGAGGGAATTAAGAAGAGAGGTATTTTACAACAAGGTGCATGGATAAATTAATTCAAATTTCCCTTTAGATAAATTTAATTATTTAACATTATTGTTTAAACCACAATTATGAGAATGATGAAAATGCTCATTCCTTAGTATTGCAAGTTTCCCATTTAAGAGATAAAATGATCAATAATGAGGCACTACTTTATTTTTATTTTTTATCAAAATCATCTTGGCCATTTTAGTCATTATGGCATCATTTAAGGTGTATATTATATTCATAACAATCGTTCCAAAATCACATCTCATTTACTCTTGTTTTTATAACCTTTACGTCATTACTTTGACTTCATGTCGTCATTATTTAAGAACAACTATGGTTCATATAACACTTGTTATTCATTTAGGAATCAAGATTCCAAGGAGAATGATATCACACATAACAATAAATTTTATTATTGGTAGGAAAATTAAGTATTATATTCACGTTACAAGTGAGACATTCAATTACAATTTTATACATACTATTACCTTTTAAGTTATTATTCCTCTCATTGGGAAAATATACATTAAAGTATATCTCACCATAATCCTCATGAGAGTTCCATGATTGATTAATTTCATTAACACCCAAAACTGTCTACACCCTACCAGAACAAAAAACTTAGAGAAATCAAACATCCTTATCTCGTAACTTTCGCACAACAAAATGTACTTCGATACTTCTCACCAAGGAAACACTTTTTTATGTGGGGGATATTAAGATGTTAAAACTCAATAGTTTCATGCATAGGTAAATTAATAAATAGGTTCCACTCGTGTCATTTAAATCTCTTTAATGAGATCATTCATTAGTGAAATAACCCCATACTATTCTCACAAGAATTGGGTTACCCGTTAGGGTGCCAAGGACAAGCACACTCCTAAGGAAACAACTTATCAATGAAATAATTAGACCTATGATACCTAGAAATTATGGGTATACTCAAACCAAATGTGACAGGATACACATAGTGTAGCCATTTCCTCACAAAAATGTAGTTGAGTTATGGAAATGGTTTTGTAATACTTGTCCCAAGTACAAAACAAGAAAACAACGTGTAATAGTTTTAAGTATTTTCTTAACATGATATGGGATTTCGGAATTGACATGAATCAACTAAGAGTGAAGATATAATAAAGGGGTTAAATACTCATTTCATTATATAGCTAAGGAAGGATAAGTTTCAACCAACTTTATGAGTGTTAAGAAGGGAAAAGAATACTTATCATGGTGTTGGTGAAATAATTTATCAGGTGGGAAAATTGGGGTTCTCTCAACAACATTGTGTGGGACTATGTCCCTTTGCTTGAATGTGGTAGCTCCATTTATGGAAAATACAAAATATTTACACTATTCTAATTGCTTGGGGTGGCCTTTTGACCGTCGATCACATAAGGATACTTCCCTACACTTGTGGAAAATTGCTTGTAGATAATACAAGGGAGGAAAAAACTTGAGAGAGAGATGTGAGGAGAATAGAAAGGATGGGTTTTCACAATAAATATTATATAAGAGTTTATTTCTAAAAACTAGAATATATCCATGATTTCAACGAGGATACACCATTCACATGGAACAATGAACAAGATACAAAAATCACAAAGTCTCATTGCATTATATTCAACAAGTACATGCTCATGGGGTATAGTTGAGATGGAGATGAATGCATTAGATTAGGAAATGAAATAAATTAGATATTTTTATCCTAGAGAGAAAATGAGAGCTATAAAACAGAAATAATCATCCTTTGAAGTGGGGAGGATCTCTCAATTTATAGCCTTATAATGCAACCCTTCATATATCCCCCACATGATCCTTCATGTTCTTATTCCACTTGTGAATTTTCATCTTCATAGGAATTGAGTAAATAAGTCCCCTTTTTAAAAATCAAAAGGTAATTTTACAATGCAACATAAAAAATTCACTTAAGTGAATAAGACAAAATACCATGATTGCTTACAATGAAGAATTGGAAATGGGGAGAGAAGATGAGAAAGAATGAGGAGATGAGATAAAATATGCTCCAAAGCATGGATGAAGATGCCTCCCCCTTGATGTAGATAAGATTCAATGATGATGAAGATGAAAAATTAATCCATTTTAGTACTAAGATAGAGAGAAACTTATGACAGAGTATCATACACTACATAGAATAGAATAGCTCTGACCATTTAAACAGAATAGCTTCCGATGAAAAAATACCACACTGATCATATATTTAACTTCATGGATTACAAACTGAAATTATAGTACTAATACAATTCTGCGGTGTAGTGAATGAGATGAGAGAATTCCCAATATATAGGATTTCCCAAGGCTTTTCACCGAGAAACGGGAAGACCGGAAGACAGGGAACCGGTGACTCCGGTTAACAAGAAGATTCCCACTAACAAGAGGGAAAAGACAGACGGACCCGGACAATGAGTACATGCCACTCATTAAAGCACCTTTAGAAAGTGGGAGGGTCCACCACGCACCGCCAAAGAGATAAGAATGAATCTTATCTGGCTTTATTGACAAGGTCGGCAACAGGCCTGCCGACATAGCCCCACAAACTCCACTAAGGAGAATATAGTACAGAGGGTCCACTTTGATCATCATCTGATGAAGATGGAGTCTTCATCAGTCTGGACAGGAGGTGACTCAAGATTCCTTGTAGTGCGTTCCAGCCATACTCGTGAAGTGGATGCAGTCCCATCAGTGTTAGGACGAAGATGCCGTCGTGTTGGAAACAAGTAGTGATCTGGAATCTTTAGACTGTAGCCTGGAGCAGGAGGATGAATGGCCATAGTATGATGGAGAATAATTCTTCTCCAGAGCGTTCCATTAGGATGTTCATGATGGCCCCTGAAAGGGTTAGTTTTGACATAGTAATTTACTTTTACAAACCATGGTATCTTGCATTGGATAAGAATATTTCTTGCAAGATCAGGAGATACATCTAATAAAGGAGAATTCAGATATTTTAGTAGGAAGATATTTTTGCAGAAAATATTTAAAATGATTTGAGATATACTTCCTGTCTCCTAATGAACGCTTGGTCTGTTCCATAGGTCATAACTGCAAAGGATGTTCTTCAGTCCAGAGACGTGAAAACTCAAAACGCCAGAGAACATTTGGTCGAGGAATCAACTGTCTGAGTTTTAATCCTTCAAATGGCAAAGGATCTGGTTGTTCACAATATCTTCCAGATCTCCATAACCAGTTTAAGACAACATTTTACCATTGGTTCCTGTAGAGAATGGAACTCTCTTCCAGGAATTTCAGGATCAAATAAGTCTGCATTCTATCTCTGACATGGCTTAATTCAGTGACAGAGAATGTATTCTCTGTAAACAAGCAAACTCTGAGCTTCCCTTGAAATTCTATTGTCATTGATCATTAAGGAATTTATATGACCACTGCAATTTTTATAATCCCAAATAGCTCCTTGAGGTTCATGAATGACCTGAGTCACATTAACATTTTTTGACAGAATTTAACTCACGACTTGCAAAGTCTGCAAGGGAGTTTTCTTTACCAGAATATGCTCAACTTTGAAATCAAAGTTGTCAAACCATAATCCCCATCTTTGTAATCTGTTAAAAGCAGATTTATTTGAGGGATCTCCTCCGTTGAGCCTTTTCTGGAAATCTTTTAGATCAGATCTTAGCAAAAAATGTTCATTCTGTATAAAGAACAGAAATGCTTTAATAGCCTTTTTAGCAGCTAAGATCTCTTTATGGGTGGAATGATACTTTACCTCAGAGCCTTGAAATGCTCCTGATGCATATCTGCATATTTTTTCTTTTCCACCTTCAACTTTTCTTTCAAAACTGCTCCCCAAAATTTTCACTGGCATCGCATTCTATGATCTTCAGTCCTGAGCCTGGAAGAGACATGGCAGGAAGATCTAAAACTTGTTTTTGATGCGCTGTACTGCTGAAGTCATTTCAGCATTCCATATGGGAGCATTTTTCTTCAGCCTCTTGTTCAAAAGGATTCTATCAGCAGCTATATTTTTATAAAAACCTGCTACATAATTTACACAGCCTAGAAACCTTTGAAGCTGTTGTTTGTCAGTAATTTCATCAGGAAAATCTTGAATCTTAGCAACAACATGTTTTTGCATTTCTATACTTCCATCCTTTATCTTTATACCCAAGAAATCAATTTCATCTTTGAAGACTTCTATCTTAGTGGGAGAAAGACACAAGCCATTTTTATACACAGTATCATAGAACTTTTCAAGGTGTTCTATGTGCTCTTTTGGTGATTTTGAAAAGATAAGAATATCATCAATATAAACTAGAAGGAAATCAGATAGCTCACCAAAGATTTTATCCATAATTTTCTGAAATATGGATGGCGCTGTCTTTAAACCAAATGGAAGTACTTTCCATTCATATTGTCCACCAGGAACAATAAAAGCTGTCTTATACATATCTTGAGGCTGTAGGAAAATTTGCCAGAATCCACTTTTAAGATCAAATTTGCTGTATACTTTGGATCCTTTGATTCTGCTGAGCAGATCATCCTTGGCTGGAATAGGATGTTGGACTGCTGATATGAACTTGTTCAGTGGTTTGTAATCAACCACTAATCTTTTCTTTCTGTCTGACCTGTTCGCTTCTCTTATTGACATAAAAAGCTGCACACGACCAAGGAGAGTTAGATTCTTGAATAAAACCTCCTTTTAATAACTTTTGGATTTCTTCGTGGCATTCTTTTCTTTCAGAAGAAATCATTCCACGATGGTGTGCTTTGAATTTAGGAATTACTTCCTTGCCTTCTGCATCTTTGACTATCTGCAGGTCTAAAGAACAGGTATGCCTTTTCCTAGAGACAAAGGCATGAGGATTGTCACTGCAAAGATCCTTCTTGATCCTTGCTACAATATCATCTATGCTGGTTTTACACGCAGCAATAGATTTGTGTACCCATTCATTATTTACCTTTTTTCTTTGGCTTGAACAAGGGTACAATAGACTGAAAAGTATACCTTCTTGGTATCTGATATTTGAGGATTAAACAAAGAAATAAAATCCTTTGAAATGCTGAATGTATCACAATCTTTTAAAAAATCCATACCAATCAGGCAATCATAAGAATCCATATCATGTTGATAAAACATGATAGTTTTTGGAGAAACCTTCAATATTGATTGGAATATGAGCCACATAATTAGAAACAACTTCTCTTTTGTCAAACCTGATTTTGAGCTTTGTAGATGACCAGCAATCTGGAGGGATTGCCATTGTTCTGAGCATGCTGATTTCTGCTCCTGTATCTAACATTGCATCTAAACAATATGGCTTTATATTTGGGATGCAAATAGTAATGGCAACAAAAGGATTCTGAGTACAGCTTACTGTACATACCTCTGCAGATGCTTGTTCTGATGATTCTTCTTGAGTATCTTGAAGCATGATATTTTGATATGCTTCTTCAATATCTTCTTGTGAAGATTCTTCTTTCTTTTCTTCTTCTTCTTCTTTGAGAAGTTTCATGAATTCATCAGTGGCTTTAGCTATTACCTTTTCAAGGAATTCTATGCGATTCCTTCTCCATGTCTTGTAAACATCAGGTGTTGCTGCAACTGTTTCTTTGCTGCAGTATGCTGTGGATTCTCTTCTGGAAAGAGAAATGAAAATGATCTTTGAGGAAATGTATTTCCTCTGCCTCTTTCTCCTCTTCCTCTCCATGGTCCTCCTCTCCCTCTGGTAGGGACTTGTCTTTGTCGGACTCTTTGCTGAAATGGAGGCCTTATTGGCATAGGAGAGTATGGTTCATCTCATGATACTGATCTCTTCTTCTTGGGCTCTTCTGTAGCTTTTCTTGCTCAGCTTGATTCTGCCTGATGTATTTATCTTGCAGATCTCTGAGTCTTTTCTGAAGAGACATCTTTCTGGTAGTATCCCATGGGGGACAACTATCATACTCACTTTGGCAACATTCAAACTGCTTTCTGAGTATATTCTGCACATGGAGGCATCATGGGATGTACAAAACTAGAAACCATATTAACAATAGCAAAGTTAGCAAAAGAAGGAATACTATCATATCCACTATCATCAGTACTATCACTATGTCACTATCAGGATGCTGAACTATATTACACTGAACATCATCAAGAGACTGATATGATATATCTGAGGAAAAACTTTCAGAATCACTAACTAACATATATTCTTCCTCTGTAATGCCTTTTGCAGACAAGGCATTAACCTTTGCTTTACCCTTATCAGTATCTCTTTGAGGACATTTATTAGCATAGTGACTGCCTTTGCATATAAAACATGTAGGTGTAAACTTTCTACTTCTGCCTACATATTTCTTTTTTCTGAACACAAAACTTTTGTGAGGCTGTCTTCTATTTTATAAAAGAATCACTTTTATACTGCCTTTTATATTTATTATGCTTCTTGTATTTCTTTTTATACAACCCCTTCCCTTTTGAAAAAGAGCAATCTGTGCAGACAGATTTGCGTTTGACAGGACCTTCAATATCAGAGCATCCAAAGGGTTCTAAAGCATACATTTCACAAAACTTATGACCAAGAGCTTTGGCATTGTTTTAATGCTTGTTTTCTTTCCCATTTCTCCTTACATAGCTTAGCATTTGTTTGGTCTATAATCTGATTGATAGCACCAAAACTAAGTTCTGAAGCTTTATAACCATGCATTGCCTTTTTTTGTATTCTGTAGAGAAATATGCAGGAAAAGATTCAATATATCTAAGCCTCATGGTTTCATCATTTATGTTACCAGAGTTATAATAAAGCTTTTGCATAAAACACTGGTATTCTTTAACTCTTGACATATCACATAGACGAGCTCTAAGAAACATGGCAGTATTCATCATTTTATCATCATCTATATTGCCTATAAATTCTTTTATGATAGCAGCAGTAAGACCAGTATAACCACTTTGTAGAATTGCATCTTTACCAGGTAACATATCCCACCATTCTTTAATGATCCCAACAAATCCATTAGCAATAGAAGAAGCAATTGCATGTGGATCTTTTCTGTATACTTCAAGTTGAGTATTACCCCAACCTAACATTCCATGGATCATTTCTTTTATCTCTGGGATAGTTCTACATTCAAGCTTATACCAATTTGGCTGAAGAGTTTGGACTCTAGCCATTCCTTGGAGTGGTTCTGGTTTAGGGTTAGATGTTTCCCCTATAATCATGGCTTCGGCTTCTTGATGTTTTTCTATTTTACCATGCCTACAGATTTTTTTATCTGTATCTTCTTTGTCAAAAAACAAAGGTCTATACTGGGTCAAGAATTTCTTTATGAGGCTGCTTATCAGATACTTTTGCAAGATCTGAAACTTGGGACCAAGACACAGCATGTGACCAATCTCCTTCTGGATTTCCTGATGACTTTTTCTGATAATTCTTGAATCTTAGGAGTTAAATCAGGGAGACATTCTACTGTTTCTTGTATCTCATCAAGCTTTCTGATGAGTTTTCTCAAGACTATCATGCACATGAGTTAAATTACTTTCAACTAATTCATGAGTGTGAGTTAACTGACTAGCTATATTACTCTTTATACTGGTAGAATGATCTACCAAAGGCTGTACAATATCTGTCATTCTTTGAGTTAACACTTGAGGAAATTCTGTAGAAACTATTCTGTGATTGTGCTGAATCATTGTTTCTACTCTTTTGACAGATTTATCTAAAGAATCAACCTTATCATTCAAAACTTTTCAAAGCACCAGCTGTATCCCCATTCTGTCTAAGCTCTATTGCTTTTAATGTTCTTTCCATTGCCGCTAATTTTTCTGAATATGAAGACACTTTTTCATGTACAGACTTTACAGCTTTGTTGGTCCAATTTAACATTTTAGAACTCTCAGATGGTTCTAACTGTTTATCAATAGTTCTTGGTACCAATAAACTGCCTTTTGGGTTGATCTGGTGAGATCAATTCATGACTATCTGTAAGAGGGAAAGAATCTGAGCTTGCTGAGGCCATATTTATGGTAGGGCCATTGCTAGGGACATATTTCTGGCTTACTAATTTCTCACAATCACTGCACCATAAGAAATCTGTGGAAGGATCATGGACTAATGCACTGTGACTGCATAGGAAAGTTTTTTCTTTTGGAGGTTGATCAACTCAGACTAGGATTATTCTGACTGTTAGAAGATTCTCCTACTGAGAAGTAAGAAGTATTAGACTTTACAGAGTCTGTTCTAGGCAAGACCTATTCTAGAGTTAGATCTAGAATTATTTCTAAAACTAAGAGTTACATTATTTTTATTTTCAACAACAGCAGTTGCATTTTCTAATTTGGGCTGGCTTGACTGGATAAACTTTTTGGACAGGGTCCATTCACGGGGAACTTTTATCTGTGACCAGGAAATGAGTTCTGGTTCTATCTTCTGACTTTCAAGATTGATATGAGACACCACGCTGCTGCCTTTTGAAACACCGTGCTTAACAGCAGGGTACATAGTATTGACTAAGCGGTAGATAACTTTGTAATGGATGGCCAAAGGGACAAGCACCTGGACGCATGTTGAGTCCAGTAGTGGCGAGATGCAATTTGAGGACATCTTGCAGAAGATCATCCTTTGTTAGGGACACAGGATAGTTCAGGTAGACTTCAAAAGAGATCGGACCATTATGCAAGCCTGTTTGAATTGCAGCTAAGAGAGAGTCTTTAAAGTTATCTAGACGCAAATCCATTAAACAACACAGAATGGATGCATTGAGACCACGGCGGAACAATGGGTGTTATGTCGATCTGGACACAACCAACATGAGCAAACTGGTAGGTAGACTGACGCTTAAGACTTTTAATATCAGCTTTATCTATAAGCGGTATATTGTATTCATAGTTGGAAGACTGGGATACTTGTATGACTGACTCACGTGTCTTAAAGACTGTATTAGCAAGAAGATGGAACTTATTAATTTTTGGCATAGACCTGATCGTATGAGATATCTTGGGTAATTTCCAAGCAGGAATAGGATCAGATTTCTTCAATGACATTAATATCAGAATTAACTGGAAAAAGACTTTAGACAGATTGATTAGTTCTTGATCATCGATATCAATAGAAGATAGACTGGATCGTGCTTCTGCAGCCATTTTCCACTGTATACTTGCAAACAACTTTGCGACAGGGCTTACGGTATCGGGTCAACCTATAATTGCGCACAACACACGGCGACTTACTTTGCGGGACCTCGCCTCTTTGCCTGTACTATGCTGTATAAACTTGTCTTTCACAGATAACCACACATTCAATGAACCAATTGATAAAATAGACCACCGAGAGTATGAAAAGATGAATTCCATCATTGATAAAATACTTCTAATTTTTGATGTAATACCACATATTTTTGCACAATCATTCACATGGGGGGAATTTGGTGTACTTTTCTCACACAACCATGATCTTGATTATGTCACCACGAGAGTGTTGATGATGAATGATGAGTGAAACCAAACCCTTCCAATATTGGAGCAAGGGAAGAAGAAAGGAAATAAACTCAATTCCATCCACCTTTCTATCATGCAATCCATGTGAGATGAAGTGAAATATTTCTTGTGAAAAAACTGGTATTATTCTATTTGGGCACTTTATGCTCACTGCATCGGGGATTGCAGGAATTTGCTTGAAAATTTAGAAGAAGAATTATGTGAGTCCTGAGATCATCAGAGAGCGCATGAAAAAATGATATGTGATCATGTTGATCTCATTTCATCCATTTACTATTTTTATCATGTTCATCATGATTGTCCCATTTTAGTCATTTTTTTGCCAATTTTGAGTGTCTTGAACATGGGGGAATGCAATGAGGTATTTGAATGCACATTTTTATCGAAATTATTATTATTATCAAGGGATATAATGAAGGATTAATAAAAATATAAATCGGTATTCCCAGTATCAGATTTGAATTCCTGGTGTCAAATTCAAATGAAACCACTTGCATAAGTTTTTTGTTTTTCATTTTAGGCCTTTGCTTCAATTTTTGGAGGATTTCAATCGTTAGGTTTGTGTATTTCTAAAAAATGAATATTTTTGGATGTAAATTTCACATGGCTATAAAAAATGGAATGGGGAATTAATGGAGACATATAAATACTCTCCTGAAAGGTGTTTTTGCAAGGATTCTATAGTCTTAAATATCATGACAATTAGATCAGGGGTTTAGAAGCAATGAGAAAATTTGTGTTTTGGAGCATGAGGGATTTTGGGGATATTTTGGCAGAATAAAAGAAAGAGAGCATGATGTTTTGTTTGTGGAGCCTATTTTCATGTTAGATTTTGGTACACCTTCTATGTGTTACACTCAAGTATTTTTACGGCGGCCCTTCTCGCCGGTGAGCGGGTCAAGGGGGTTCGAGGGCAAAGCCCCTGGAGCAAATTTTCATGGGTGGTTTATTAACCCATGGGTAATGGGTAACCGTTATGGGCTGTTTTCAGGCCCATGGTTTATGGGATGGTTTTGTTTTTTACCTATTGTTTTGATACCCACGGTTTTGTAAAACTGCTTAAGAAGTTGTCTATTTATATGGTTTTATGCATATGATAGAGGTATGAAATACATTGCAGATGTTCTTTGAACTCGGGTGTGAATTCTGTAGAGTTTTTTGAGCATAGCTCCAAATGGATCTAGGTATTGTATTGAGAGAGTGGTGGCTTGTAATAAAATATGAGCAAGTGATTTTTGGTGGACGTAGCCCAAATTGGGTGAACCACATTAAATATTGTCTCTCTCTGTGTTGTGTTATTTTATTCTGCACTTTTATTTGAGATCTGTAATATTTTTTGCATATTAGTTTCTACTGTCTGTGAGGGATTATTCCACATATTTTCTCTTATTTCCTATCAATTGGTATCAGAGCCTGGTTTTGGTTTGATGAAGTGTTGAATTGTAGGGAAAGTTTTATCTTGAGTGGGAGCTATGACAGATGATGGAAGATCTAGGGTTGATAAATTCAACGGGAAGAATTTCAGTCTTTGGAAGATGCAGATGGAAGATTACCTTTATCAGAAGGATCTTTATACTCCGCTATTTGAGAAGGTGAACAAACCCTTGAGTATGAAAAATGCGGAATGAGATTTGTTGGATTGGAAGGCACTTGGAATGATTCAGCTGTGTCTTGCATCTTCGGTATTATTTAATTTTTCAAAGGAAAAGACTACAAAAGATCTAATGGATGCATTAGGGAAGTTGTATGAAAAACCCTCTGCCTCTAACAAGATATTTTTAATGAAAAATTTGTTTAATATGAAGATGTCTGAGAATAGTTCAGTAGTAGATCATTGAAATGATTTCAATACAGTTGTGAATATGCTAGCTTCAGTTACAATAGAATTTGATGAAGAAGTTAGGGATTTATTAATTCTATGCTCTTTACCTGAGAGTTGGAATAGCCTTGTAATGGTGGTAAGTAACTCAGTTCCAACTAACTCAAAGTTGAAGTTTGAGGTTGTTGTAGGGGTGATTCTAAGTGAGGAAATGTGAAGAAAAATCTTCTGGGGAATCTTCTACTTCAGGGAATGCTTTGACAATGGAAACTAGAGGGAGACAGAAGAATAGAGGAAACCATGGAAAATCAAAAGATTAGGCAAGGTCAAAATCCAAGAACAAGATTGTATGTTGGAATTGTGGAAAGCCTGAGCATACAAAGAAGGACAGTTGGGAGCTTCGAGATAAGAAGAAACAACAAGAAGAAAACAAGGAGGCAAATGTGGCATCAGGTAATGTATGCTAGGATGCTTTGATTCTTCCTTTGCATAATATTACTGAAGCTTGGGTTCTAGATTTAGGGGCTTCTTTTCATGCTAATCCACATAGGCATTATTTTGTTGATTATGTTCAAGGGGATTTTGGGCATGTTTTTCTTGGTGATGATGAGCCTTGCAGTATCAGTTAGAAAATGTTTTGTTCAGGTTAAGATGCAGAATGGGAATATATGGCTATTGAAGGATGTCAGACATGTGCCTACATTAAAAAGAAACTTGATATCAGCGGGGCAATTGGGAAGTGATGGTTGTACTGTGATATTTAAAGCTGACTCTTGGAAGGTTACCAAGGGTGCTCTTGTGGTGGCAAGACGTAAGAAGGTTGGAACCTTGTATTTAACCACTGATAGTACTAATGATTGTAATCTTATGGCTTCAGATGTAGATGTAAACATTATGGCACTATAGGCTCAGTCATATGAGCCATAAGGGCATGGACATCATAAAGAAGAATTTTCTTGGATATACAGAAATAGGTTTGAATTTCTATGAGAACTTGCATATATGGGAAACAGAAGGGAGTAAGGTTTCTCAAGGTTGGACCTATGAAGAAAGAGAGTAAGTTAGAGTTGGTACATTCTGATGTGTGGGGGCCAGCTTAGGTATAATATCTTGGGGGTTTAAGTTATTATGTTACTTTTATTGATGATGCAACAAGGAAAGTTTGAGTTTATTTTATTAGTAACAAATCTGATGTATTTGACACTTTTGTTAAATGGAAATCCTTGGTAGAGAATGAAACATGTCTTAAGCTAAAATGTCTCAGGTCAGATAATGAAGGGGGAGTATTGCAGCCATGAATTTAATGACTACTGTTCTAAGAATGGAATATGTAGGAAAAATACAGTTATAGGAACTCTGCAGCAGAAATGGGGTATCAGAAAGGATGAACAGAACAATAATGGAACGTGCTAGGAGCATGAGGTTACATGCAGGACTGCCTCTTTATTTTTGGGCAGAAGCGGTGAGCACAATTATGTACTTGATAAACAGAGGACCCTCAAGTGCCTTGGATGGGGGGCATACTTGAGGAGGCTTGGTGTGGTAAGAAAGTTGATTATTCATTTCTTAGAGTCTTTGGATGTGAGGTGTTTGTTCATAATGACAAGGATGATAGGACCAAGCTAGAGGCTAAATCAGAAAAATGTACTTTCATTAGTTATGGTGGTGATGACTTTGGATTTAAATGTTGGAGTATTAAGGAAAAGAAAAATCATTCGGTCTAGGGATGTGGTCTTTAATGAGAAAGTCATGTATAAGCAACAGTTGAAGGAAAACAGGGAAGAATCCAAGAAAGAATATGCAATGGTAGATGATCTTCCGGATGGGACAGTAACCCATGAATCAGTTCAAGAACCGACTCAACAGGAACCCCAAACTCCTATAGTGAGGAGGTCTTCTAGGGTAAGAAAAGAACCTGAACATTTTTCTCCTTCTCTTTATTATTTATTACTCACTTGATAGTGGAGAGCCAGAGAGCTTTGATGAAGCAATGCAGGTAGATGCCAATAAGAAGTGGGAGCAAGCCATGGATGAGGAGCATAAGTCTCTTGTGGAGAACCAGACTTGGGATTTGGTGAAGCTACCGAAAGGCAAAAGAGCATTGCAGAACAAGTGGGTGTATAGAGTTAAAGACGAAGAAGGAGGAAAGAAAAGATATAAGGCCTGGTTGGTGGTCAAGGGGTTTGCACAGAAACAAGGTATAGATTTTGATGAGATATTTTCTCCTGTAGTAAAAATGAATTCTATTAGAACTGTTCTTGGAATAGAGGCAACAAAAGACTTGCACTTAGAACAGTTAGATGTAAAGACTGCATTTCTCCATGGTGATTTTGAGGAGGAACTATATATGCAATAGCTAGAGGGATATGAGGTCAAAGGTAAAGAGGAGATGGTGTGTTAAACTGAAGAAGAGCTTGCATGGCTTGAGACAAGCTCCGTGTCAATGGTATAAGAAGTTTGATAGCTTCATGATGGAGTAAGGTTATAGTAGATGTCATTATGTACCATTGCGTGTATACAAAAAAATTTGACGGATGGAAGTTATATTATCCTATGTTTGTATGTTGATGACATGTTGGTTGCAGGTAAAAACATGCAGGAAATAAAAGTACTTAAGAAACAACTAAGTGAATCCTTTGATATGAAGGAGTTGGGGGAAGTCAAACAAATCCTTGGTATGAGGATAACTTGGGATAGGAAGGAATGGAACCTAGAATTTATCTCAAGAAGAGTACATTAAGAAGGTATTGGACAGGTTTAACACGCAAGATGCTAAACCTGTTGGGACTCCTTTTGCAGGCCATTTCAAGTTATCAAAGGAGTAGTGTCCAGATGACAGAGCAGGAAAGAAACCAGATGTCCAAGGTACCTTACTCATCAGCCGTTGGCAGTTTGTATGTATGCTATGGTGTGCACTAGGCCTTGATATTGCCCATGCAGTGGGAGCTGTGAGTAGATTTATGAGTGATCCAGGTAAAGAGCATAGGCAAGCAGTAAAGTGGATCCTTCGGTATTTAAGAGGGACCATGGGGACAGTTTTGTGCTACAGTGGATCAGACATCACTTTACGTGGTTATGTAGATTCATACATGACTGGATATGTAGATAGCAGGAGGAGCACGATAGGTTATATTTACACTGTAGGTGGGATAACAGTGAGTTGGATTTCATGACTACATAAGTTAGTGGCTTTGTCAACCACAGAGGCTGAGTATGTTGTTGCCACAGAGGCAAGCAAAGACATGATTTGGCTACAATAATTACTTGACGATTTGGGGCATAAGCATGAGGAATGTAAGCTGCATAGTGATAGTCAGAGTGCTATACACCTAGCTAAGAACTTTGCTTTCCACTTCAGGACGAAGCATATATAATTGAGATATCACTTCATCAGGACGACTTTGGAGGAAGATAAGTTGAAGTTGGAGAAGATTCATACCAGTCAGAATCCTGCAGACATGATGACCAAGGTGGTCACAAGGGATAAACTAAAGCTATTTTCTAGCTTTCGTTGGCCTTCACAAATGACAGTGAAGGGTTGAGAAGCTTGCTCAGTGGAAATCAATCTCCAAGTGGGAGATTGTTATGTTTTTGGAGCCTATTTTTTATGTTAGAGTGTGGTACACTTTTTATGTGTTACACTTGGGTATTTTTACGGCGGTCCTACTCGTCGGTGAGCGGGTCAAGGGGATTCAAGGGCGAAGCCGCCCGAAGCAAAATTTTCATGGGTGGTTTATTAACCCATGGGTAATGGGTAACTGTTATGGGCTGTTTTTGGGCCCATGGTCTTTTCGGTACCCATTATTTTGTAAAACTGCCTCTTTGGTTACCCATAGGTTTATGGGACGGTTTTGTTTTTTGCCCATTGTTTATGATACACATGGTTTTGTAAAACTGCTTAAGCAGTTGTCTATTTATATGGTCTTATGCATATGATATATGTACAAGTAAATGACATTGCAGATGTGTTTTGAATTCAGGTGTGAATTCTGTAGAGTTTTTTGAGAATAGCTCTAAACAGATCTGGGTATTGTATTGAGAGAGTGGAGGCTTGTAATAAAATTTGAGCAAGTGATTCTTGGTGGACGTAGCCTGAATTGGGTGAACCACCGTTAAATCTTGTCTCTCTCTGTGTTGTGTTATTTTATTCTTCACTTTTATTTGAGATCTGTAATATTTTTCTACATATTAATTTCTACTGTTAGTGATTTTGTAAGGGATTATTCCACATTTTTTATCTTTTTTTTCCTATCACATGAAACGGACGAGTTACAACATCTCTCTCTGCAAACTTCATCTTACCCATTGACTATCCACAATGGGTTTCTAATACCTGTACTCCTTTCACTAAAGCCTATGCTAACTCATCCTTATGACATCTTCATGGTCTATCCCAGGTTAGACCTGGAGATCTCATGGGTGGAGTGAAAAAATCCCAAATGAGTCTCAGATTTTCCCATCTTCCTTAACATATTTATCAAGGGACATCGACCTCATCGTTGGAGTCTGAAAATGCTCTCCCTCATGGATGGAATTCTTTGGCATACAATAAAGTGCCAAAACATTTCTACTGATGATCAACATAAAAAGTCACTTCATCTACCACCTTAGGTTGTGAATTTAAGTGCTGAAATGTGTTATGCTCCTTCAGAGTGGCGCAATTGTAGGGGCCACTTATGCAACGCGTTAGTGACGGGATATCTTCTATGACCTCATACTTCATCCAACACTCTGCCAAGACTATGTTGATCGAGAGAATCCTAGGGGCAAGATCTAAGCAACGTGAGGTGAAAACATGCTCATTTTCCTTACGCAATTATATTGATTTCAAATCATCTAATATTGATCTTCACCTTAACCTTGCTAAGTGTGTACATTATAGTGTTCTCACGAGAAAGATCCTAGGGTTCATCATTTGGTATTAGGTGTATTGAAGGGGCAGCACCCTGCCAAGTTCAAAGCCAGTGTGTTGAAAAATATGTCTCATTCCTGTTTTATAGGGGGTAGGTGGGGTTTGGTTAGTGTATGACATTTTCTAACCACTAATTGTCTTTTAAGTGATGCAAACTAATATTCTCATGTAAGGGAATTTTTTTATGTTTCCCATGTCTCTTTTGACTATTTTCAAATTTAAAAAGGTATATCATGGGTCTCCAAATGTGAAATAGCCAAAAATAGATGTTTTCCTTCATTAAACACTGCCTGAAATAGCCACCTGAATGCATTTTCTTGCCATCAGAGCTAGGAGTGGACTTATTAGGGAAAAAATTATATTATTTTGGCTCTAAATTTTTTGATGAAAATATTACCACCATTTTCAGGAGCCAAATCTTCCCGAAATTTTCCATTTTGGCCCTTTTTCAATTCTGCTCAAGCATGTGCGTTGGTGAGAGAAATTGCCACGAAATTTTACGATGATAAAAAAGAGAGAGAACACATTGGATTTGAATAGGGCCTCACATATGTCATATTTGAATTTTTATTAGCTTCTAAATCTCCCTGTAACTCCCATAATCCTCAGTTGAATATTTTCCAGGATTTGAGATCTTTACCTATACTATCAGGCCAATATCTACAAACATTCTCCTCAAAATATCTTGAAACCTTTTCATTGTACAGGAAACCTTGTTCTCACACCGGTGAAAGACGATACTGGAAGCCACCAACAACTTTGAATGATGAAGTCCTTAAGACCTCAGATGCAGATGTGGATCTATGGGTGTAAAGAAGATAGATATGTGATAAAAGAAGCTAGATATGCAAAACTGAAACATATGGGATTAGATAACAATATGCGGGTGTTGCCTAGACATTATCATTTCCAAGAGGATATTAACTCCCTTGGAGGATGTCAACCCCCGTGTCTAGAAAGATAGTAATAAATGATTACTAGTAGATATAATGTAGAAATAATGAAATACAAAATGGTGAGTAACTGAAATGACAAGGGGACTTAGCTTGTGCTCTGATATAGGGATGAATTGGGAATCATGATGGAAAGATGACAAACAATGGAAAATATTTCTCCCTATAACTTGTAGAACTTAATTAAGCTATTTCTTCTCCTCTCTGGGTCTAGGTCCAAGTCTTTCCTTCCAGGTTTTCTAGATTTTTGAAAGATGGAGAAAAACCCATATTTATAACTTGGAGATGAGGTTAGATTGGGGTTAATGAGTAACCGGGGTTTGGTAGAGTAACCTGGGTTAAAAGGCATGATGTGATCACACAGGGCCCGTGGTTTGACTTATTAGGTGGAGTCATGATTTGAATGGGTAGGTGAGATGATAGATTACTTCTTTTGAATTTAAGAAAGGGGTGTCAGATGGGTATATTAATACCCATGAATTGAATAATTTGTGATATGGGAGATAATGCCAAAATTCTAATCATCAAATGGGTCCACATGGAGCCCATTTGATAATCAATTAAATAAGGTGAGTAAATGGATGATATTTATTCAAGTTTAGGAAAGAGGAAGGCAAGAGGGGAAGTTGCATGAAGGAGAATGAATGCGGGATGAACGAGAGGGTTGCTATACCAAAAATTGGTGTCTACATTTTCCCCTTTTTGTTAAGTGGTTTGCGATAGCAAGCCACGAGAAAAAAACAAAAAAGGTTAGATGAAATGTGTTTCTGAGGATGGATGAAGACATGACCAAAGGCAAGATGCCCCAGGAAAAAAGGATTGCAATAACAATGAAAAAATAAAAATAAAAAATGGTGGTGACTCCAATACCACATCGGTAGAGGAAAATTACAGTCTCAACGGAGACAGACGACAATATTCTACAGACCAGTGAGTGGGTGAAGACCACTGCAGTATGGATGTAAACTGTGATGACCAACAGGTCATAAGAAAACATCAAAATATGTGCAACTGAATGTGAAAAGTATGCGAAATCCTTTGTTGGCGAGGAATTGAGTGAAAAATCATGCGTCCACAAAAGGGATGAGGATGAAGATAATGATTCCCCAGCATAGGGCACACGGAAGACAAAAGTGATTTGTATGTGTCAATAAGGATGAAAAGGTGTCCCAACATAGGACATGAAGATGACATAATGGGAGATGGATGCGTAAGTAAATATAGTCAAAATGAAAGTGGAAGAGTGAAAGGGAAACTCAAGAGGAAAGACAAGTAGGATAACTGGCATGGTTCAAGGTGATAGAAAGGTGAGAAGGATGATGTGGAGATAAATGGTGATGAGTGGAAATGGAGAGCAAAGAGCAACGGATCAAAGATGGTCGTAAAATAATACAGCTCATGGGAGCAAGAGGCTTAACATTTTTAATAGAGGGGAGCCTAGCCGCTGTGTGGACTAATTGGTTATCGCCGATGTGGTGGGTCCACAAGCCACCACGTGGCTTGCCACCACAAATCGTAAAATTCGCTCGATTTACCTACTCGAGAGACAGCAAGTGGACTATGTGTTATGGATCAGATTACATATCGAGCTAATGACCGAGTTAATTATTTTCTATACCACATTATATGGGTCGAATTATATATTATCTAGGTAAGTCCACATTACAACTCATTTGAATAGACATGCCAACATGTCTAACCACTGGGCGGGTTTTATTTTAAAGCCATGTATTAATGCGATAGTGGTCGAGCCCACATAATCCTCCAAACCCACATAACCATGCCAAACTCCACGTGCTGGGGGAAGTCCAAGTCAAGTGGTGGAAGCCTCCACGTGAAGAAGGTGGTGGGGGCAGTGCAATGCCTCATGTGGTCCTTTAGATCCACGTGAAGAATGGGTGGAGATGAGGCTTTATTAAAACCTTCCCAAAATCTAAGGCTCCACCAAATGTGGGATAAATACCCACTTTAGCATGCAAAACCACCCCCTTCACCCTTAGCCGCTAAAATGGGTATTTTATTCCCTCCTTCAAAATATATGCCGCCCTAAAATGGGATTTAACCCAATCTAAATGCTACGGGGAAGGTTATTATTAGCCTTAAGATAATTGTTAATACATTATTTTTAGGGCCCTATTTTTGTATAAATAGGGAACCCATTTCATTGTAAAAAACACATTAGCCCGAGAAGCTTATTATTTTGTTAAGCTTAATTGTGGGATGTGGGAGAATTGAGCTAATAGGGAAATTTTAGATATTATGTCAACGTAAACTAGTTGTGTAAAATCCTAAAATTTCTATAGACATTATTATTGTAATTATTATTAACCTATTATTTTTTAGGCAATAGTAGATGGTATTTTTAATTGGGAGTAAGAGTTATTAATACTACCCAATAGGCCCATTGAGCGTCACACTAAATCACTTGTGAAAGCCTGGATTGTCGACCGGAGTTTGCCATGGAGGCGTTACGAAGGATCTGATAATCCGTTCAAGAACCAGAGCCGATTCGAAGCCGAAGGAGATGGTTCCAAAGAGCTTTCCGAATATGCAAGGAAAGGTGAAGAACGATTCGACTGTTATCATCGGAACCCTTGTCTTCTAAAGACCTGGAGTATTCTTCAAGAGGCAAGTTTTTAATAGTTTCCATTAGGTTTTCTTGTGAAAGTACTATTGTAACTTACAATTTTTGACTAGTGGAACGGCTCGAAAGAACCCGGAGACATAGGCAATTGACGAACTCCGTAATCAATCATTGTGCAAAGTGTCTTTATTGTCTTGTAGTAATTTTAAATTGATTACTTAAAAGGAGCAAATTGTCAGCAAATGGTAATTTGATAAGCCTACAAAGGTCCGAGATCAGGTAGATAAAAACTTGATTATTTTCGGATCATCGATGCTCATAGTCTCTCAAAAGTTGACTATAACAAAGGGAAAGGATATGTCAAGTTCAACGTGGGACAGATGCACTTCTCCAAAGTATGGTGGTCCTTAAGCCTATGCAAAACATAATCACTTGTGACAGGGGAAGCCCCTTAGAAGATTTATGATCAGTATGCTTGGGAAGACTTTCTATAGAATTTTTCTAAAGCGAAGGTAGAATAATGCAAGTTAACTTTCCACATTCCATAGTAACAGAGGCCATACACTTCAAGGGTACCGTATACTTTATACATTCTCAAGTCACCTCCAAAGGCCAAGAATCATTTGATAGCCGTCCTACCAAATGATCAGTGCAAATTCATGTCATTTTGCATACATTTTAGTTGTATGCTTTTACTCATGGTTTCATTTTTTTGCGATGACACCCTACTCAGTTGAACAAGTGAACATTGGTCGCACGCCATGATAAGTTTGCAATTTTCCATGGCAACATACAGCTCAATATGTAAGTGCTTAGCAATATAGGAGACCTCTCCAAGAACTAAGTAAAGCATTCCCACACATTGCACAATAAATGCATCATATCCATTTCATTCCTATATCCCCTTTTGAACATGGCTGCATTATACCTCAATGCCCATTTGGTAGAATGGATGTAATGGTTATGAGCACCAAATCCAAGAGCTCTTTAATCGAAGGCAAGATCATGCCAGCCTAATTCATATCTTGTGACAATGAAAAATGACTCAAGGCACCAAAGAAAGATGGTTCATGGCACTTCTAAGTATACAACTATCGCGTATTCATCAGTAGATATGCTAACAGAAGAATGGTCACAAGTGCACCGCATAACCACACATTGACGTCTCTCCTTAACCAACTCAAGAGAGTGTAGACAATAAGTTCATCAAGAGCAATTTGAAGTCAATTTACCATCTAGTACTAAGTCCATCCTAAAGACGTTTGCATAGATAATATTCGAAATGATAAGAATGATTGAACTTAATGGTTGCGAACATATGACCTTTTCAGGTTGACCATTTGCGCTGAAAATAATATTCATGCATCTGATGAGATGATATACGCATGTTCTTCGACGACTGACTTTCTCCTCATCTCCTGAGATGACTCCACATCTTCAGTAAGGACTTGGGATGGCCTCAAATGTGGAGCATGTTTATGAAAGACATTGTGAAGAACACATGTTCCAAAGCTCAACTTAAGTAGATTCAATATTTGGGCTATATCGATTGTGTAGGCATTCCTGTAGATCCAAAGATAGATCAAAGTAATCCAAAAGATTTGCATAACTCCATGCTATCTCACAAAACTCAAAAGATTTTTTGGACTTACAAGGTCACCTCAATGGAAGGACACATATCATGGCCTCTCAACTAGAGCACTTCGAGGGCCATAAGATGGTGCTCTAACAGAGGCATCTACACAACATGGCCATTCGATGGAGGCCTTTGATTAGCAAGTGCCTTAATGGAAGGACAAACTTGTCCTCTAAGGAGGATCCTTAGACATTAGACCACCCTTATGAGATCAAGACCAATGTAATTTAGTTTAGATGCACTAGGTGCAATAGTCAACACAACAATGAAAATAAGTGAAGTGCCCTAGTCACTCAGGAAGTTGTACCAATGCATACAATCATAGTTCGAGGGACGCTCGATCTCCCACATGAATTAAATGTGAAGGAGTTGTACACCATGCATGCAAGTAGTCAAGCAATGGTGTCACTACATCTTGGATTCAAGATGACAATCATTCACTCGTATCAAAAGCCACTTCAAGTGTACGTACACAAAGCATAAGCTCGTATTGAGACCCAATGGAGGACCTTCCTTAAGTGGAATGACGCACTTGTCAATAGGGATGTTATTTGGATGATCAAGCATGGAGGAATCATGGGAGACCCAACAGATAAGGATATGAATTAAATTCAATGTAGATGGAGAAGGAAATCTTCTTCTGAATGCAGGAAATCATCTTTCTCAATAAGGTTGTGGATGATTGTCTGAAATGCCATACACTTCTCAATGTCATTGGCTCTCGAGGTATGATGATAAGCACAACTAGCAACTTTGTGCATTGAACCAATACATGCCCTTGAGACCAGAGGGATTAACACGATTTAATGCGAGGAAGTGTCCCCATGTACAACGATCTGCTCTACAATGTCAAAGATATCTTTGTCTTTTTTATGGCATACCTCAATAAAAGAATCATATTGGATGCACTCCACCAAAACAATAAGACACTTTCGCTTGGAGTTAGGACCAAAACACTGGATGCAGATTGGATGGGTAACAGCACTGTCTATTAACCACACACAACACAAACTTGGGTGGAAGCACCATATCAAGTCATGCATTCGGATTTAGGTTTGCATCGCCATATTGCCCATAAACATAGATTACTAGGGCTTACACGACAACATGGACATTCACACGCCCATCACTCAAAGAGATTCAACAACACTCAATTTTACTCCACCTATGAAAGAGTTATATGCCATCAAGCATTGCAAGATATCGTAGCAATGGCAGTCACTACATCTTCGATAAGGAGATAATTGTTCACTCATTTCACAAACCACTTCAATTTCTACATACACAGAGAAAGATGGAGAAAATGCGGTACGCGAAAGATGACATACTTGCAACAATTCCATTTGGTGATCAAAAAGGGAAAAGACAATAAAGTAGCAGATTGCCTTTGTCGCCCTCCAATTCAAGCGCTCATCACAATGCTTGATACATACGACTATAATTTCCCTGCTTAAATGTCTTTGTACTCAATGACTGCGACTTTGCAAAGGCCTATACCGCCCTTGCATAGGGTGAATAGGTTCACGGATTCCATATTCAACAAGTTGTTTTACAAACTTTGGACATCTTTGTTTATAATAGCACACCTAACCAAAGACTCATTTGGGAGGCACACTAAACCAAAATAGCAAAGGCACTTTGGTGTCACCAAAACACTAACAACACTACAACACTTCTACTAGCCTCACATGCGCATAGACATTGAGCACCACATCAAGCTCGCATTCCTTGTTTTTCATCATCAAGCCCACAAATAGGATGTTGGAGTTGTACAAACCTATGTGGGTTCCATCTAAGCCTTGGGAATCTATAAGCATTGATTTTGTAACTACTTATGACGAAGCACTATAATGACTCTATGTTTCTCATAGTCGATTGGTTTTCGAAGATGGTTATCATGGTTGCTTGCAAGAAGAGCATTAACACACAAGACATCGTGCACTCGATCTTCGTTCATGTTTGGGTTAGCTTTGGACTACCAACCTCTATTGTATTTGATCATAACCTTGGCATGCCTTCTAGAAAATGATGGATACACAATTAGATCAGTCTACAACATTCTATCCTCAACCAAGATTAACAAACGGAAGAAGTCAACCACGCAATTGGTGATTTGATATATATGTACAACAAGGCACATCTACAAATGTTTCTCTACATTCAATGTGCCTACAAAATAGCACTTCACATGTCTATGAGGTATGGTACATTTCAATAATGTCTTGGGCTTCAGCCAGAGGCTAGTCTAGACATCATGTTATGCGCCATCCAACTGAAATAGCATACACAAGAAAAGGAAGCAAAAAAAAGTGTAAAAATTTCTAGAACATATCTAGTAGGTTCAGCAAATACTTCCGCACTAACATCAAAAGAATAAAAAGCGCCATGAGGCACATCGCACACATAATGAGTTCAAGATGAGTGATAAGGTTTGGTTGCATCTTGAAAATGAGCACTTCAATGTAACGAATTACGGTCCTTACACCATGTTCCTCCCAGCTCTAGAGAATGCTTTCGTCCTTGATATGCTACAATACTTGGGTCTTGATCCAATATTCAAAGTGGAACTGCTTAAGCCATACTTTTCACTTTTGTTTGAGCCAACAACCACTCAACATCCTTCAAGTTTGGTTCTTGAAGATTTGTGTAACATCCCTCAAAATCCAACCAAAAAAGAGATTCATTTTCGGTCTAAGGGACCCATTGTTGAGAAATATTCTTCTTAATGTACTCATGCTGAGATGGAGTTAATAACCATGTTACGTATGGATTTATTATTCTTAAATGTGTTGTTATGTGTGGATGGTTTAGTAGATTCAACTTTAAGTTTAGTTGATATGAGTTTATGATAACCTTTCTCAATGGCATGAGTTTCGAGTTTACGAGTCATTATGAAAGCTTCATAAAAGGTTTGGAATGATTGGATCTGCAAAGTAGAAGATATATGTTTTTCACATGAATGCGAGAATAATTCGATGATTTCTGTTTGTGGAAAAGTGAAGGATAGTTGGTTTATAACACCATGCCATCATGCGACGAAGTCGGTGATGATATCATCTTCAAACTATCGAATGGTGTATAGATCAACGATAGTGGTTTTGCATGTGATATTGATAGAAAAGTCTTCTAATAATAACTGTGCAAGTTGGGTGAAAGAGAATATGGAATGTTGCAGGATACTGTTATACCAGTCCAACATGGGACTGGAAAAAGACATGGGGAAAGTGCAAAGAAGTAGATCGCGATCATGCGCAATAAGACAACATGCATCTTTAAATGCAAGGATATGCTGTTGGGGATCTTCCTTATTGTTGAACTTAATAAATTTGGGAAGTTTCCAATGAGGAGGGTAGGGTTTGATTGGAACTAACAGATGAATTGGTTCAGTACAGATTGTTTCATGGGATAAATTATCCTTAGGTACCAAGGTAAAGGTTTATAAATTAGCTAACCGATTCATTAAGGCATGAATTGGATCATTCGATGTGTTGTTAGGTTGGGATTGAATTGGTTGTGTGGTTTGAAACATAGTTTGATAAGGTGAATGATATGTTTGGGGAATCGTTTGATAAGGTGGTTGATAAAATTGTGGATGGGATGCTTGATAAGACGGTTGATAAACTTGTGGGTGTATAGGTGTGTGGGGAACTGCTTGGTAAGGACTAATATGTGTCATGGGTTGGGATCACTGCATAGGATGACTTTGAACACTAGGGACATGATGTGTTTGTTGAAGTTTGATAGGTTGTTGTGGTAAATGATAAGTGGGGATATGGGTGTTAAGAGGTTGAGACGGTTGGAGCACGCGATGAATAGGAATGTAAGTGTGAATAGGTTGAGATGGCTAGACATGCATATTAGTAACAAATGAAATGCAATTGTCAACATGGGATGTGGCTGGAATGCGATCCACCAATTTAGGAGATTGGAAGGATTGAGAGATTGTGGAATATTTTTGGAGTAAGAAGTCATATATAGGATTAGGAGGTGGTCCAAGAGTTTCTAAAGAAGCCAGAGATGGAGGTGTGGTTGGTTTAGGATGATTTGATTGATAAGGGATATGAGGGTTAATTTTAAGATAGGGATGATCTTGAATGACATGCTTCTCAGGAAGTGAGGTCATGGAGACAGGGGGTTGGGTGACTGTGGTTTTGAGTTCAGAATCTTGTTGGGAGAGATAATTATAGGAAGCAAATTTATTGGGTGGGGGACATTGTTGTTTTGTTTCAATTTGAGAGAGAGTGACAATAGGTATGAAATAGAGAAACATTTGTTTATGTATTTTTTTGACAAACAAATCAAGCAATATATTTTTTATCATCGTGATTAATTTTGAGATGCAAAAGAAAAGTAAAATAGGTAATGAAGGTGCCTAACGGAATTCTAAGGCTGGTTTCAAGTAGTTTTGGCTTGGGAGATGTCTGAGACGGTTTCGTGTTGGGTGTTCAAGTCCTAATTAGTGAACCAGGTGAAAGGAATGTTTTGATGTGTTTATTGTGTTCGTGAAGTTTCAGGCAATGTGTGACAAGTGAGATGTAGAAGGATAGACCTTTTATTTAGGCTATGTGAGCAAGAAGGATGTAGAAAAGAAAGGTTATTTTTTAAAGCCAAAATGAAATGTGACATTCAATATAGACAGTCACTCAGAAAAGGGAAAGTCTAATGAAAAAAAGAGAAAAACGAGAAAAACCTGGAGAACGATTTTCTTTATTATTTGATTGCACATGATAATGACATGCTTGGAAGTGCCAATCAGCAGGGTTCATTTAAAGAGACCTCTTAGAAATCGGAGGTGTAAAATACTTGGCGAATATCCTTGGAACCGGTTTCACGGGAAGGTAAATTTTTTGGGGGTCTGACATAAATTTTTTTTACCTGATTTTTAAGTGGTGGGACAGAAGGCTACAGACACACGATAGAGATTTGCTAATGTACGTCAACAACATGGTTGACACGCATCAACAAACCTCATTGACACCAGCATCCTCACTGATGCATGTCAACAAGGTGGTTGATGTGTGTCAACCAACCCCATTGACGTGCGTCAACAAGGTTGTTGATGCGCGTCGATGAGGTTTGTTGACGTGCGTCGATGAGGTTTGTTGATGCACATCAATGAGGTTTGTTGTGACACGTGTCAGCAAATCTCTATCGCGCGTCTGCAGCCTCTGCCATCTGGTCACATAACAAAAAAAATATTTGTGTCGTGCATCAAAAAACTCTTTGTCACGCGTCTACTTCCTCCGCACTCCTATCATACGTCAACAAACTCTCCCTGTCGTGCGTCAACAAACTCTCCCTGTTGCACATCAACAAACTCTCCCTGTCACGCGCCAACAAACTCTTTTTTGTGCATCTGCAGCCTCCATCATCCTGTCGCGTGTTTACTGTACTTGATAATACATATGCCCCCAGGTGGTATGAGTGAGCTAATAGTGTTCTACCTGGCGAATAATATAGGATTATATAGGGGATAGTTTCAAGGGTAGGCGAAGCCGACCCCTAAAAAAAATTAAACTATAATTTTTAGGCGAACAGGTAACTGACCTGCGCTAGAAAATTCACCTTTTCAAAAATTTTTTAAAAATGGAATATTCGCCATATTACAAATATTCGCCACTAAAATTATCCCTGCCAATCAGTGGCCTGAAAGCACTTGGGTACCCTAAAATGAAACCGTTTACAATTGCAGATGAGGCCGATGAAATTTTTTTACGCAATGTGTTTGATTTCAATATTGGTCTTTGACAATGTTATTTTGTGATCACAACATTGTAGACGTTACCCTGCAAAAAGAAAATAATTGCAATTAGTTGACGTGGTTAAACCGATATAACGGTTGTAAAAAAAAAATTTGTTTACAAAAAGTATCTCCGTAGGAAATAAAAATAAAAATAATTAATCTAATGGATATTTATCACTATTCAAAGATAATGACAAAACATTAATCGTGTGCATTTGGTTTTTTTGTTGTATTTCTTTATGTGCATTATAAATAAGAACAATCATAAACAAACTATAAAATGACCGAATGTGGACTTCAGGAGGTAAAAGATGAAAAGTGGGTGGGGAGAATAGAATTTTGGGAGAGGAATGTGGACTTGATAGGACAAGACAGAAAGGTGGTTGAGAAGTGTAGACTTTTACAAAGGAGATGTGGACTCATGGGGCCTATTTGAATTGAAAAGAGACTTATGATGGTGGATAAAGTAGAAAGATTTATGGAAGGTGAAAAACCACCAAATAAGAAAATTTAACCCATATATGATGATGCCTATTTATATATACATGACTTTTTGTGATTTTAACCGTATATTTATAGGTGATTTAAAAAAAAACTAAAGATCATGAAAGGCTACGAATTTTGAAAGCCGTATGTTAATTTTGATTTTTCTTTGTTTTTAAGTGGTTTATATAAAAACACAATACCTATACATAGATTATAGATATATCTACAAAGAAATATACTGAAATTTATAGTCACCAAAAAAGAGCTAAGTTGTCAACGAATTTTGATTTGACAAGCCACAAAGCTTGGCATGGATTTAAAGCTAAGATGGAAACAATTGGAAGCATCAAGAAACAATGGAATTTTGTGAATCGGTCACAATGGGGTATATATATTAGAATTTATTTGCTTAAAAAGAGACCTTTTAATTGCTGAACTTGACTTTCATAAGGGATGGTATGGTCTATCAACAGTATGTTTTAACAAATTATAAGCCATAGAATTTCAGTGGTATCGCTTGGACGTTCCTGATCACAAACCCAACCAGTCAACTGAATATCAATTACTAATCATATAGGTAGTCTATCAAAGGCACCACATATTCTACAAAACTTGTAAGTTAATAATTATAAAGTGACTGTTCAGTAGCTGCCTTCATACGTGGATCTCCACACATGTGATGACATAAGGAGAATCACATAAAATCTAAATGAGTAATATATGCTTGGCTATGATGGTGCACACATTTTGTAAATGTGTTCAAATAATTGGGAGCTAATTACTATAATGGGAATAGACAGTCACTTCCCACATATCTTGCGTGAATGGGAAATGGGTTGGAAGTATTGAGGCATCGAATACAATGGATATAGCTCTACACATGTAATGAGGATCACATGAAAATGGGACTGTGGGAAGGGATCAGAGGAGGTGTGGTGAAGGAGTAGTAGGGAGAAGCTGGACGGGAGATGGAGTGGATGGGAGAGGTTGTCAGCTTGGGAAGGATCTTAGTCTATGTGGGAGAATGATATTAGAAGGTGGAGTGGATGGTTCGGGCAAGGGAGAGAAGTAGCTTAGGTAGGGTGTAGCCGAGTTGAGGGAAGCATAGGACAGAGTGAGTCGGGATGTGAGGGGACTGAGTGGGAGATGGTGAGATGGATACGATCAAGTTGAGTGGAGAGGGGTCAATCTGAGTCATGGGATAGGTGTAGCGTGGGAGGTTAGGTAGAGGGCCAAGCTAGGTCCATGTATGGGGTGGCATGGAGTGGTGTTGGTTGAAGCGATTTGGGAGTCATTGTATTGAGCGGTGAGGGGAAGGATGGACTCGGGGAAAAGATCAGAGTAGGGAATGTGGCGGATGGGCTAGGTAAATTAGAGTTGGGAAGTAAGAAGGGAAGTGAGTTGGGTGGAAGGGAGATGGGGGATACAGTCAACGTAGGTGAGATCTCCATCTACATGGGATGGAAAGAAGCACAGGAGGGAGGTAGGTTCTAGAGGAGAGGATATGGAGCAGTGAGAGCTCATACGAGTGGTCGAAGGGAGGTAGAATCTTGGGAATGGGTTGGGAAGTGAGGTATAAGGGAGATGAGGTAGCTCGGTACAGCGGGGGATAGGTGGGTAAGGAGCTCAGCGAGGGAGAGATGGGTGAGGTAAGGGAAGCGATGGGAGTTTGGAATGGAGTGTGGGATAATAATATTATTATTATATTGTGTTATTTTCCTTTGTTTTTTAGGTATAAATTACATTTATTTATTATTATTAATTAATTGTTTTTAATAGCAACAACAATAAAAATATTGATCAATTATAAACAACCAAATAAAAATAGTTTTCAAAATAACAAAACTACATACCTCGTGACAGAGAAAGATGACAAAATGCAAGTGTCATACCAGACTAGTGGAGGCTAAACTAACACCCTGCAAACAAGTCAGTCAAAAAATAATATATTTACAAGCGATATCTAAAGTGGAAAGAACTATGAAACCAGAAACCCATTATACTCATGACACCTAGAAAATTTGATAAAAAGAACAAAACAAATGAAACGACCAGATCTTGGATATGGTCCCACTAGGCATGCCAAAATGTTGTACAGGAAACCTCATTCTTGTGCGGGTGAAAGCCGATACAAGAAGCCACCTAAAACTTAAAATGATGGAGGGTTTACCAAAAAATAGTTTTGATACCATATCATATTGTTCTTCGAGGATCAATATGGAACCTCATGCATATTAAAGAGGGTTTCAATTCCAATGATGATGAGAACGCTTCATGTAATCAGCAAGAGATCGAATCACAAAGGAAAATCAAGTAGAAAAATACATATGGTTTCACATGCTCATAGATAAAAATTAAGAGGTGCATATAGGAGTGTTGTGTAAATTTTGTACATGACACGTGGATACAACCCTAACTAACCCTAATGACCTATGATCTCACCAAATGAGATGACTAACCACATGAGGTGGACAAGATGACGAGTGTTGACGAGATAAGTCATAGAAACCAATAACATCTTTCTTCAAACTTGCTTTTCATGTTACCCTAATCAATAATTTAGTGTGATGGAAAATAGTATAACCATTTCGTAGAGGTATCTTATAATGTTTCCATGAATAACCACACTGCAACATCTTCACGTTGTACCCCAAGAATTCCACAAGATGTGATGAAAGTTGTGATATGATTGTCTATTCGGTGCTTTCTACCTCCATAGAATTTTTGAAATTTCTTTCTTGATTCTTTTGGAAGTTCATGAAGTGGTGGAGTTAAAGCGAACATACCATTTTTCTGTCCCCATAGCATAGGTGTTTGTGCTGCCATTTCTTCATCTTCTCTTTCATCTTCTAGTTCTTCCTCTAGTTCTTCTTCTTCTTCTTCTTATAATTCAGAGTTCAACGGTGGGTGGAAGATAGGAGAATAAAGAGGATTTGTAGGAATATTAGTAGGAGTTTGGATAGGATTTCAATGGGTGCCACTTGATGAATCAGATGACGATGAAGTTTGAGAGAAGTAATACGGATTATCTAAGAATTGTTCTTGCTGATTTTACAAAGCCTCAAAATCAAGGTCAAAAATTTCTCTCAATCAATTTAATATGGCATATCATCTTTCAACCAGTTTTTGGAAAGCTTGGATTCAACTCAAGGAAAATTTATGTTCACTCTTTTTTTTGGATTTTGAAATTTCAAATTTCACATTTTTTTGGAATATATGCTTTTTATGTATTTTGTGGAATCTATATTGGATGCAAATGTGTTAAATCTACTCCATGGTGGGTGCCAAAACCTGTTGGAAAAATAATTTGGCAGGTGGGAAAATTAGGGTTCTCTCACCAACAGTGTGTGGGAATATGTCCCTTTGCTTGAATGAGCAACTCCATTTATTAAAAACAAGAAATATTTAAACTATTCTAATTACTTGGGGATGGCCTTTTGACTGGGGATCACACATGGGTACTTCCCAACACCTATGGAAAATTTCTTAAAGAAACTACAAGGAAGGAAAAACCTTGAGAGAGAGAGAGGTGTGAGGAGAATAACAAGGAGGGTATTTTCTAATTATTGGTGAAATAATTTTTCATATAACAAATTAGGCATTTCCACCAACACTCACGGGGCTATGCCCCTCATTCTTGTGTATGGGGAGACTCCCATTATTGAATGTAAACTATCTAATGCTATCTAAATATTGTGGGGTGGCCAAATAGGTCGGGGATCACCCATGAACACTTCGTTGAACCTATGGAAAAGTGATTATACGTGGTACAAGGGAGGAAATTATAGTGATGAGGGGTAAAGGAGAGACATTAGGAAAGGGAAGGTTATTTCTGTGAGTGGTCCAATACAAATTTCACAACCAATAACCAAAGTAGTTCAACATTTATTTAGAAGAAAACAATAATGAAAGCCATTAGTGAGACTAACAAACCTAGACACACAATTCCTAGATTCATTCATCAAAGATACAAAGCTCTTTCTTGATCATTATGCTTACAAAGTGCATAAAAGATAGAAAATAGAAGAACACACAAGAAAAGAGAAATAGAATAAATTTATCTTTTATTTATGTGTTGATGATATAAAGCACAAAACCTAAAATCACAATCCATAATTGCTAAAAAGAACTAAATTTTTAATTTTTTAGGATTTAAAAATTTTAATTTCTAGATCCTTTGGAATGAAGAAGCCATCCCAATTTATAGCAATGTGAATTGAACATTCACCTACCCCCCATATGACTCTTCATGATATCATTCAACTCGTGACTTTACATCTTTCTAGGAAATGAGAAATAAGTTCATTTTTATAAATTAAAGAGACTTTTACAATTCAACCTTATAAAGTCACTTAAGCAAATGATAAAAATTATCATAATCACGCATAACAAAGAATTGGAAAGGGGAGAGAAGAAAAGGGAAAAAGAGAGGAGAGGGAAGAAGTTGACATATCTGATGACGAAGCTCCCTATGATGAAGATCTTGTTGAATGCTACTTCTTGATGAGCAGTTTCCAGGACAGACTCCTATTCCTTGAATTCCTTGTTGAATTGAGCTACTTTAAGTGCCAAATTATCCACCTCTGAAATGTAAATGTAGCCCAACACCTTGATCCATGCATAGAGAACTTCAATGATCTTCTTGCATTGACTGATACATCTTTCATGATCCTTTGTAATTTCCAAAAGGAAAACTCTGATGTTGGTTAGGGACTCGAAGTTATCTTCATTAAAGGAAAGAGAGTCACCTGCCTCTTTCTTTACCAACTCCTGGAAGGAAACAATAAGTTATTCTAGTGATGAATTCTTAATGAGTGGAGGGAACTCAAGTTCCTGAAAAAAATTGTAGGCCTCATTCAATATCTCGAAAGCATTTTGTACATAAGAGTCCAACTTAGATATTTCATCCTTGAGCATCCCATATCTCGCATCTATAATGCAGATCTAGACTTGAGAAAAGTTCTCTGCAACTGATGCAAACATGTTCTTACTCATGAGATTCGAAGGAAATCATTGTGGAAAATAGTGGGAAAATCTCATATAAGTGATTTACCTCTTTGGAAAACTCCTTTTATTTTTTCACTTATGAAAAGATGGAAAGAATAAAATTGATGAGAGAAATAACGTATGGAATTAATTATTTTCCTTTCTCAATGATTTTCTTAATCCAATTCTTGTTAGCCTTCCACTACAGCATGTAACCTTCTGCCTTCTTGATTTCCTTAGGATCAACACTTCTGATCAAAATAATGTCTTCTACTAGAAGAGAAGATGTTAGGTTGGGTTCTAAGAATGGTTAAATGTAGGCACTGAGATCTTGTACCTATTCCTCTAATTATACAATTTTTTTCTTGTGATTCTTTACCTAATGATATGTGGGTCAAATCATAATCTGACGGAGTCATGTCCTCAATAGGATTTACATTCTTAGGCCTAACATATTCAATATACGGGTTACCTAAGGTGCCACTGAAGAAGTAGGATGTTGTTTGGTCATTCTTCCTTTGCTTAGATTTCCATGTTCCTGAGATTGCTTCAAGACTAGGCATGATAGCATTCTGCGTTATTATTGTCTCATTTCCGATCATTTCTTGAATCCATGGAAATGGCACTTTAGGAATTGACACAATGTCAGTCACCGGAGCACTTTCAAGAGCTTGTTGTGGAATCAACTCTTGATCATCATTGGGAAGATTTTCCATTGGGGAAGTACTTGGATGCCCTTAAAGAGAAAGATTTTACAATTTATCAACCTTATTTGATATTTATTTCTTAAAATTATTTCCTCAACCAACTCACCTTGAACAACTCACTGAGCTCACTCAAATAACCCAACTCACTTTGGTCAACTCTCCTAGCTCATCGAGCTCTGCCCGACCAACTCACTGAGGAGGTGTGGATGGATCAAACCTAATTGATGAGTTATGATGACCCACTTAGCTTGAATTTTTATGGATATTTGACTCTTTTTAAATATCTTATGATTGCATAATGTCCATGGGTTTTTCTTGTTGCACCCTGCGGTATTTTGATTTGCTACCATGATCAATATGATGCCTCAAGATCTCCGTGAATGATGGATTACCTTGTTTGAGATATACAACCACCTTATAACCCAGTGAATATGTCAAAAAGCAATGGGATGAATGAAAATGGAGCATATCGCAACTTTCTTAACTTAAAATAGAGATTTTATTTTACTCAAATTTGAACTCCTTGACCCATTGGCATACTCAATTCAAATCTTTTGACTATGATTTTCATTTTTTAGCAAGTTTCTATTATTATTAGTTGCCTTTCACTTTTTGCTTTATTTTTTTTTGTTTCTTTTTTGGGTAAAGTAGCCTAGTTTATCATTTCCACCATTCTTCGACTACATTGATAAGAGAGGGTTTGCTATTTTTAGTAATTTTCCATTTTTAACAAGTGGGGCACCAGATACTTACTATTTTTAGAAACTAAACTTTCCCACCTTGGATTGCAATGAAAATTGCATCACTAGATTAGGCTCACTTCCAGGATCTCATGCTCCAAATTTTACCTCGATAAGCCTGCTAGAATTTTTGAAAACAAAAAGAAAAAAATAGGGCATAAAATAAGGTTTGATACCATTAAAAGCTTAGGGAGTTATCTAATTTTTGTTATAGTGTTATTGAAGGTGCATAGGATGAAGAGAAACTAATATAAATTTCAACCGATTTCATTCACCGGTTTACAAGATATGAGTTTTTCAAGTTTTGATGCATATGGCAGCCCAAGATGAATTTTGAAAAAAAATCTATATATTTGTAGGTTTTTAGTGTTATGGAGTATTAATCATGGAGTTCACATGAAAATATCAGGTGGTCGAATCTTATTTCATACTTTAAAATGTTACAATAGTTTATTTGCTTCAAAAGAGAGGAAGAAATAAGTAGAAGTAAGCTAAAACAATTAGTCAATTTTTGGTTTGCAAAGCATGGGGGTGGGGAAATTTTTTTTGTCACCACTATCTTAGGAATAGTTGGGATAGTAAAATTTTCCCCCTACTCTGAGAAAGACAAGTGGTGGAGCGAGAGGCAGTGAGATGGGGAGATGAGAAAAAAACACTTAAGCACCCGCGTACATAAATTTCTGGTCACATGGTGAACTTGGGAAGGGGCTAAGGGTGAGGTGTATTTTTTTTCTCCACTTTCCCCACCATCCCTAGGATAGTTGGGACAAAAAAATATGTCCATGGGTTGAAGATGAAACTTAGCCAATTTGCAAGCAAAATCACTTAGCACCCACCGGGAAAATAGAAGATCATATGATGAACCAAGAGCAACAACTAAGGGGTGGGGTGAATTTTTTTGTACCTACTATCCCCAATATCCTCACTATCCTTGGGATAGTTGGGATAGTAAAATGCGCCACCCACTCAATCGAGAAAATGACTAAGTCCCTGAATCTTGAAATCACCTTTCTCTCTCTATGAACTATTTTCATGCAAAATTTTATATCATTTCAAATATCATGATCATTACAAGATCAATGGGATGGTTATTAATACCTGATTATTCCTCCTCCAAAAATATACACTTTTCATTTAGGACAACAAGGTGAGTCTACACAAATTGATCTTCCCTAAGAAGTGCTTGGGTCTTGTGAAAAATGTTAAAGTTCTATCATGTGTATCATCCTTCAATATTTACAATGAGTACTATATTATCTTTTAACTCCTTACAAAGCTCCCATAATATTCTTTTGAATTTTAGGTACCTTTTTCAACTTCAAGTTCCTTGAACCTCCAAAACCTGCTTTCAATGTTCATGTTCCTAAACCACTGAAACCTTTCGAAATCTTCCTAAACATGTTCCATCACTCTCAAAAATATTCAAAAACATTCCTGAATGGTTTTGATCTTTCAAAACTACTCTGAAGGATACACACATGTCTCAGGAAGGCTAAAAATAACCTCTCTAGGCCTACTGAAGAATCCATCTTTAGAAGAAATTCCCTGAATGGAATGAGTCGCCTTGTTTCGAAATTTCAAACACTGGGGAAAGTATATAAAACAAAATGAAGGCCTACAAGGGTAGGGTAGGTAAGAAAAAGAGGGAAGATTGATATGGAGGGGTGTTTAGGAGGGTTTACAAGAAAAATTTTACACTAGGGTTAAGTTGTTATGCTTCAACATTGAATTTTTCCCTTGTAAAAATACATGACAAAAAAAAAAAATTACACAAGAAATTTTTTTTTAAGACAAAAATATATCCATGATATCAATGAGAAGACACCATTCACATGGAGAAATGAACAAGAAACAAGAAACACAAAGTCTCATTGCATTATATTCAACAATTACATGCTCATGGAGTATAGTTGAGATGGAGAGGAATGCATTAGATTAGGAAATGAAAGAAATCAGATATTTTTCTTGTAGAGAGAAATTGAGAGCTGTAAAACAATAATAATCATCCTTTTAAGTGAGGAGGCTCTCCCAATTTATAGCTTTACAATGCAACCCTTCATTTATCACCCACATGACTCTTCATGTTCTTATTCCACTTGTGACTAATAATATTCCTATGAAGTGAGTCAATAAGTCCCCTTTTTATAGATCAAAAGGTAATTTTACAAGGCAACATTAGAAAGTCACGTAAGTGAAGAAGATAAAATACCATGATTGCTTACAATGAAGAATTAGAAATGGGGAGAGAAGAGGAGAAATAATGAGGAGAGGAGAGAAAAGATGTTCCAAAGCAAGGATGAAGATGCCTCTTCCTTTAATGTAGATCAACTTCGATGAAAATGAAGATGAAAAATTGATCTATGATGATCCTTCACTATGATGCATCGATGAAGAGCTCCAATGAATACCTTTGAACACTTTGCCCCCTTTTGAAGAATCTTGAAATAATGAACCTATGCCACACTTCTTGGACACACTGAGAAGAGAAATGATGAACACTTGACAAATAGACCACCGAGAGTATGAAAAGATGACTTCCCTCATTGATAAAATCCTTCGAATTTTTGAAACACTGCCACATCTTTATGGACAATAATTGACATGGGGGCAATTAGATGTACTTTTCTCACATAACCATGATCATGATTCTGTCACTGCGAGAGCACTAATGATGAATGAAGAGTGAAACCAAATCCTTCTTATCATGTAGTAAGGGAAGAATAAAGGAACCAAAATCAATTCCATCCACCTTTTTATCATGCACTCCATGTGAGATGAAGTGAATTAATTATTATGACAATACTGGTATTCTCCCATTTTGGCACTTTATGCTCACCACATTGGGGAATGCTAGGAATATGCTTGAGAATTGAGAGAAAAAAATCTGGTGAGTATCAGGATAATTAGATAATGTACGAAGGAATGATATGTGATAATTTTGAGCTAATTTCATCCATTTACTATTTTTATCATGTTCATCATGATTGTCCCATTTTAGCCATTTTTTTAGCCAATTTGGCCATTTTTGCCAATTTTGAGTGTCTCGAATATGGGGGAATGAAATGAGGTATCTGAATTCACATTTTTCTTGGAATTACTATTATTAGTAATTTATAATGAATTACCTAATAAAAATATAAATTGGTCATTCCCAATGTCAGATTCGAATGAAACCACTTGCAGAAGTTTATGTTTTGCATTTTAGGCCTTTGCTCTAATTTTTAGAGGATTTCAATTGTTGGTATTTGTGTAGATCTGAAAAATGAATATTTTTGGCTGAAAATTTCATATGTACTATAGAAAATATAATGGTTCATTAATGGAGACATGTAAATACTCCCCTTAAAGGCATTTTTGCAAGGATTATACAGTCTAAATTTAATGGCAATCAAAGTAGGGGTTTGGGAGCAATGAGAAAATTTGTGTTTTGGAGCATGAGGGATTTTGGGGAAAATTTGGCAGCATAATAACAAGTAAAGCAGTACACAATGGAGGATTTAAAAAACTTGAAAAAATTAATTATATAATGACTAAGTGATGAGCTTTATTACCTTTCCTCTCTTTCATAAACCTAGCTAACTCATCCTTTAACTCACCTTGTTTAACACAAGGTTAGATGCAGACTCCTACATAGATTGAAAACTCTCTAAATGGGTATCATATGTCCCCATATCCCTTCCCATATTTATTAAGTGAAAAGGGGACATCAAGGGGTGTGAAAATATTCCAATGGAAAAAGCGTCATGGAAAGGGGGCCAAAACATGTCATGACGATGAGTTTAAAACACTTGGTCTAACACTTCATGTTGTGAATTTAAGTGAAGAAACTTTATCTTCTCCATGTGGTGGTGGAATTTTTGTGTCCCACATTTCCATTTAACAATAGTGATATAAAGGTCCATCAACATACTCACAATTATCCAAGGGTCTGCTCATCATGAGGAAGGGGCTAGATTTTAGAGTGAGGTGAAAACATGCTCCTAACCATCCAGTTTGTGTTTTAAGTGATAAATCTTGATCTCCTCATGTGGTGGTGCATTATAGTGTCCCCCATGTCCCTTTAGAAATGGGACAAAGTTAAATCACCCCTTAAAAATTATCCAAGGGTTAGTTCATCATGAGAAGGGGGTAGGTGGGGCTAGGTGAGTATATGATATTTTCTAACCATCAAGTTATCTTTTATGTGATGAAAACTCCTATTATAATGTGGGGGGACACTTTTGTGTCCCCCATATACCTTTTTATTATTTTTCAAAGGGAAAAAGGGTAAATCAGGGGTATCCAAGTGTGAAATATCAAAAAATATATGTTTTCCTTCACCAAACACTACCCAAAAATATCCACATGAACACATTTTCTTGCCATCGAAGATAGGAGTGTAGTTCTTAAAGGAAAACATTATATTGATTTTGTCACAAAAATGGAATGATGAGAATATTCCCATCATTTTCAGGAGATCCAATTATACCATGAAATCTGATAAATTAATTTCCCTTTTTCAATTCTACCCAATCCTAATGTGCCCGGTGAAAGAAAAATGTCCACCAAAGCTTATGAGTGATCAAAAGAAGAATATGAACCTTATATGTGAAGAGGGGAATCACACACGTCAACATTAGCCTTTGAATTAGGTCTTCTAACTCTTCCTCAAAACTCCTAGAAAATCTTCAGTTGAATCTCTGTCCAGGATAAAATATATTTACCTATAATGTCTATACCAATATGTAAAAATCTTCTACTCAACTTCCCTTAAAACATTTTTCTATGTGAAATAGGAATTATTAGATTTATTATGATTATATTATTTACTTTCCAACTCCTTATTGAGGACTCCTAATACATGACAGGAACAATCCAGCTAGCTTTTTTACTACTTTCATTTCCCTTATACCATGCTATAAATAGCTCAGTATTGTATAACTTGTTTGTAAAACTGATTTTTATTCTAAAAATTTCCTAAACTACCTTAGATGATTGTATATATCTGTCCAAATACTTCTTGGATTGATTTAAATGTTCCCTGTGTGTTCCTGGGGGGTGTTTAGCATGTGTGCAAATGCCTCAAAATAACCCCTTTTTTAGGCTTCCGGGAGAAAATCCTTTTGAAATGGTTTCTGAATAAATCCATGAATCACCTACCTGCACATGAAAACACACTTGAAAATAAAATTAGCACATTTTTCCTAACCATTATGAGGGAAAAATAATGAGCTGAGTTGGCCGGAGGATAGGTTTATATTGACTCGGGAGAAGGATTTTAAAATGTGGGTTAGGTTGTCATGAATTTTTTTTAAAGTTTTAAAGCAAGACATTTTAAATGAAAACGCATGGAAAATGATTGTTTTAATAACTCTAAATTGTAGTATGACATTCAATTACAACTACATATCAATTTCAATGCTTACATGAAATAACTAACTTTTTTTTCATTTTAATTTTTTTCTCCTTTCACAAGGGTAAATAAATTTACAATCATTCAAAATAAAATACATCTAATCATTTTGGTAATAATACCCATATTACAAACTAAGTGAAATTTTAGAGTCCAAATCTCATCATTATTTCTATTTGTTGCACTACATGCAACCTGTCAAAATTTTGTAAGCATGGTCAATGAACGATGCTAGCATGGAATTATCCTATGATCTAGCACATTTCATGATTTCTAATTTTCTATTTACAATGAAATAAAACACTTTCCACATACAAGAGAGGTAAGAATTGATTTATTATTTCATTCCATTTTCAAATCTAGAGAGAGGTAGAGAGTGGAGAGAAAAAATACCATTTTTCCCAAAATCAATTTTCACAAAAAAAGAAACCAAATGGAGTTTCAAAAAATCATATGTAGTGTCTACAAGTTTTCCCGCTAGTTATTTGACTTGCTAAGGGTCCACAACATTGTTCTCTCATTTTGCTACTAATTTGCAAAAAACATCAAAATTATCCCAAGTGGCTATAAATATTAAAATTGCGTTTGAAAGATGATTTTTTATGGTTAAATGCACCATGAGACAAATCCGATATAGTATCCTATATAAAGGGAATTCATAGGAGTTGACGGAACTCAAAATTGGAAAACAAGGTTCGAATGGCGATTACTTTTCCGAAGCAATCGGTGATTCAATAAAATCTGAATATTTTATTAAAAATTGAAATAAATGACTTCTATAACTGATATACAATGAAATACAGGTCCTGTGTAGTTTATTTAATTTATTAATGAAATTAAATATAAGAGATAGTGCACTTACCTTGATTTCTCTTATCCCAAAGTGTGTCTGGACAGGAGAATGTGATAAAATAGAAATAAAGATCGTCACAATCCCGCTCAGAAAAATGTAGAGATACTTGGAACTCCTAGACATGGGTGTGTGGATAGGGACGAAGGCACTTGCGGGATCCCTAGACCTTTAGTGGGGTGTCGTAGACTGTGAAAAATCTCGGATCTGGTTCTGAACCTATCATTAGTGTTTCACACTTGTTCACCATTAATCGCCTGAAAGACACACTTATCTAATTTACAGGTACTGAATGTGGGAGTACCTATAAATATGCAACAAAATTATCCTCAAGGAAGACCCTCAAAGAGACATCAAATCCTAAAAAATAATGATGCAAAATGAGGGTTTGGACTATCCTCAGCTATAAACTAGTGAACTTACGACTGAGCGATGCACTACATATCAGACCCAATGTAGTTATATGTGCTTTTGTGTGTAGTAGTGCTCGTAGATTTCCCTTGCACCAATGACACCAAAATAGTGGGAAGTAACTAGATAAAATGAAAATGTGTGGGATGGAAAAATTAACTTCCCCTTCCTATGCAATGTGTATGTAGAAAATGCACCAGAATGTATCCCATTGAGATATGTAGATAGATATAAGAATTGTTCACCATTATAATGGTATGTATGTTTTGTTTATATAGGGATCTCTCACTTGAATTTTGACACTAATGACTTGACATTCCAGCTAGTACCTCTGGATATGAGTGAGAAAACAAAAAATACCGACCTCAAATGTCAAGAATAAGATTAAAAATAAAGAGGACACGGGTGCCTAGGATGGACAGGAGCGTCTGGGTGCTAGTGTCTAGTCCTAGGTGCTCATGTCCAGAGACAATAGATGAAAAATGTGTGAATACTAAGAGACAAGGATCCCTGTGACCTGACCAGAATTGAGTGTATGAGTGACAAGTGTGTAAGATAAAACAATAGAAATAAGCAAGGAAAATAAACATATTAGACAGTGGGTCATTAGTGAATACTTTTCTTACGCAAGATCCATATATAAAACAACACACTTGGCGGTATAATAAAATAGTAGTATGTGTGTGATTTTGTGTCTACATTTGCCCCTCATTTATGCTATTTGAATGAAATTAAAGTAGTGTAAAGGAAGTGAGGAAAATACCTGAGAAGAGTTCATAGAATCCATGTTGCGAAAGTACACACATATGTTGTAGAAGTATGTGTAGAATAAGAACATATAGCGTGGTGAATCATGTATTAGTGTGTCGAACCATGCAATGTAAAGAGAGATGATGAACCGTTATGAGGAGAACTAATTAATATTGATGATTTCAATTTTGAATGATTGGATATTTTGATATTGTCGCTAATGGATATTTGTTGGGGGTAGGGAGTGATATGGTCCCAACCTGATTTTGTTTGTGTGAAAAACTGAGGATTTGGGCGTCCTGCCACCAAAGGAAGAGTGTAGGGAGAGAGGTCTAGTTTTACCCTCCAGCTTTAAATACATCCCCAAAAGGCCTAGTCGTTATAGATGGAAAAAATACCAAATTTATTCATTTTGATACTTTTCGATCAAATGTGAATAACACATTATAAGAGCAGTACAGGAAAGTAAATGATGTCTCATTTCCATTACTCCAAGGGTGCTGCAACATGTATGAGATGGCTTCCATGTTAGGTCATCTGGAAGCAATAGAAAATGTGGAGATAACTTCCCATGTTAGTTCATCTAGGAAAGTGATAATGTAACTCCCAAGTTAGGTCATATGGGAGGAAAATTGTGCTATATTGTGTCAATTGATTGATGTGATTTTGAATAGTGGAAGATTTGAATTTGTTTGATTGATTACTCCTAGAGATATTTTATTCTTGTCTCCCCCAGATTAGATCATTAGGAGGAATTGTGTGAAATGTCGTATGATGTACGAGATTTTTTTTGATAATGTTGAATTAGAAATGTAGAATGATTGCGTAAAAATGTGAGGGGAGTTATAGGATGACCCCAATTGTATGCCCCCCTTACGGAAAAAGGGAGAGTGATGATGAGAAAAAACACTGAGCAAAAATTTGACGTAAATGTGTTTGATTCACAATATAGTAGATGTCGTAAATTTGAGTGTATATTGAGTTAAATCTATGTCAAGGAGGAATATAGTGTTTATGGAATTTTTTTGATATGATAGTAGGAGGAGTTCTAAAGAGAAAAATGCAAACAAGACAAGAATCAGAGTAGTAATGCTCAAGATATGATGAAAATTGTGTGATGTGCACTAGTTGAGAGAATAAGCGTGAATAGTAACTATAACGAGGTAGGCGATTGAGAATTACTATAAATAGTAATAGGAAAAGTGAATAGGTATTCATTTGATCATTTTGCGGGTGATATTTTGAGCTTTGGGTGTGTGAAGATGTCATAAGTGAGAGCACTGCAATTGAGTCGATTTGAGATGGTGGCCACAGTTGTGGCATCACGTAGGACAACTGAGCTAGTAAGTTTGATTATTTTCAAAATTTGTGTTAAATTAGGTTGTTTTTCGTATAATTTTGTGAAATTTTTACTTTTTTAATTTCTTTGGAATTTTTTACCTGGGAAAGAGCGGCGAAGGTGCTAATGATCTTTGGGACACTAGTGCTTAGGAATGGGCACTAGCGACCTGTTCCGGGGTGCCTGAGTCTTGCTTTTTGATGTTGGAGACCCATAAGGCTAGGGTTGAGCCCAGAGTGTTGTAAATGTGAAAATAGATGTTTTTTGATGTCATTGGTAGGTGGTTTTGCATGTATATGATGCACTAATGTCATGTTTGTTTTTGTTTTGTGTTGTGTAGAGGGATATTCATTCGTGAGAGTTTCATGGTGGTTGCCATTCAAGTACATTAATGGGATTGGGGTTGTCAGATGATGAGAGGGATGTTCTAGACCGTGTCGGCTTACGGAATATAACGAAGATGGGGGATGTGCCCCATCATATGCCTATGGTCACTGACTTGTGCGAGAGATGGTGTGCAAATAATTTCACATTTTGGTTTCCTATTGGAGAGATGACAATGACTTTGGAGGTTGTATATCGCATATTGTGATTTCCTATTATTGATGAGAGGGTACAAATGATGGTCATAGAGGACACACAAAGACAGATGAGGTCCATGAGGCAGTACTTTACAGGGACCCGAGTGCATACTGAGGTTAGGGGTTCCATGATTATAGAAGTTCATAGTTGTTGTGATTGTTTCTTCATTTGCATTAAATGGAGGTGATGTAGGAATCTTGTATAAGATGCATGATATTTTCCATTGAATAGAGGAGGATGGGACGAGATATTCATGGGCACAATGTCTATTAGCCCATTTGTACAAGTATTTTTATAGAATTACACAGAAGGAGTATAGGGGTGGGATAGGCTCCACCACTTTGTTACATGTGTGGGCATAAAAGAATATTACGATATTGAGGCCATATGGAGAGTGGGCTATACCTAGTATATTTTTCGAGTGATGGGTAGGTGTGCGGGGTAGGAGGATGGACTCAGATAGTTATAGATCTATGTTGGATTGCATGGGGCCATGGGCCATTATCTAGAGGCCATATAATGACTATGGTGGATGGCTCGAGCATGTAGTGGAGCTTTGATGTATTCATCACATTATGTGGTTAGAGGGTGGGTTTCATGGGGTTGTGGAGCTATTTCAGGGAGAGCGCGTGTCATGATAGTTTGGCATGGCTCAAGATGTACCCCCAGATCCTTATATATGGGTAAGAGATAAGAGGGATCCAATGAGAGCTAGAGTGAGACCATGGCTCACAGAGGCGCAACGAGTACCCCTTGGGTTAGAGGAGTCAGAAGCGGCCATAGGGCCAATACAGGTGGATGACATGGGTTGTATAGAGGATTATAGTTCATGGTGAGAAGTTCATTGATGGGTGCTATTATACCCAATAGATGTGGTAGGAGCACCACCAATAGGAGGAGTAGAGGGACAATCACCCTCTCCCAGTGGTGACAATGTGGCAGAGGCGAGAGCAGGGCGTGTGTATATGTGTAATGATAGTTGTGGATTGTTAGTTATTTTTTGGATTGTGTCATATTTTGGATATGAACTAATTCATTATGTTGGATTATTGCATGTGATTCTTACTAGTCATTGATTATAGATACATTGATCTGCATGTTGATGCAGAATGTGCCCACTGACGTGCTCATTGGAGGTGAGATGCCAGAGTGATTAGATGTGATTACGAGTGAGCATGCCTATTTGTTCGAGCTAGTGGAGATAGTAGAAGATACTTGTATAGTACGTTTGATTGAGAGGGATGAGACACGAGAGGAGATGCATCGAGCTAGAGAGGCTGTGGGTGGAGGCCACTTAGCACATAATGTGTTTGCAAGGTTCATGGAGCTACAGGGTCGCTTTGTGGAACAGTCGATCGAGCTTACTCTATTACGTAGGAAGGTAGAGAGGTATATCAGATGCGACCAACGACATTTATCGATGTGTGATGTGTTAATTGGTTCTTGTATTTGGATGTATGATGCATTGAAAATTGTTGCTATATTTGATGTGTGATGTTTTGATCATTAATTTGTTTATTTGATTTTTAATGTGTAGTTCTTGATATTGATTGATGAATAAATGATGATTAATGTGATTATAACAAGTGATGAGATAGTGTATGTGATAATAGATACCATAGGAAATATATATAGTGTGATTTTTTAATGCAAGAGATAAATGATGACAAAGTGTAGTGTATGTATGAATAGTGATGTGATGAGTGTTAAATTATGTATAACATGAATGATGTTAGAGAGTATGTGAATGATATGATCGTAAAAGTGTACTTGAGTGTATATTAGGATGATGAAGAGAGGAGGGAATAATAACGATGACCCCCCTAGCGGATAGATGATAAGGTTCATTTACGATAATATCCCTCAACAATCAAGAATAAACCATAAAGCAAGATTGCGTCCATTGGGAAGTGATTCGAATAGTATTTCTGCTGAGATAGATATATTGATGAAGCAGTGTATCTAGAAGAGATAGAAGAAAGGTGATTATTGTAACAGATATCCCTCAATAGTTATGTAAGAACCGTAAGAACATGACTGCATCATCGGTGTGGTAAGGTGAGAGAATCAACTACCAAAGACCAAACAGGCTTGGAGCAGTGGAAGCATGTGGAGTGTAAGCAGCGTGAGTGTATGAACCAAACTGAATTATAAATGATATGGTGCCAATTATGGGTGGTGCAGTGGTGGGAAGTGCACAATGATGATGGCTAAGGCATCCAATGTTTAGTAGAATCACTGCGTGGTGGATGAAATGGTGCAGTGGTGGATGGATGAGATGGAGAGCACGCATGAATAATAACTAGTGGTGGCAGATGAATAGTGACCTTAAGAGAAGGTGTAGGAAATAAATGAACTAAACTAGATGCACACTTATGTGGAATTCGAGACATATAATGTTCACGAGAGTGAGAGCCAAAGGCAATGACATCCTTGTCTTCTAATTATTGTAATCGATCATGAAGGCCACATGCAATAATTTTTTGTGATGGCCATTGATCAGATGATAGTTGTAATAAGGTCAATCATATTTCTGTTGCAAGTGATGAGGTGGGTGATGTTGATCATAAGGTAAGTGAATCAAGTCTCTTGTCAATCAAATCAAGTACCACATCATGAGGCCTAACTCCATGAGAAAAGTGTAATAACTCCCATGGAGGAGATGTAGAATTCTTAGGCGGAGACTGATGCAGTGGAGGATATGAAGGATGCTTATGTGATGGAGAAGACTGAACTTTCTTCCGAGGTGGAGGAGATGGAGACATAGGGGGATGTTGAACAGATGGAAGAAGAGAAGAACTAGATGATACAGTAGTAGTAGAAATAGTAGGAGGATCTATGACATGTGTAGCAATGAGATCCTGTTCTAAATCAATGACCTTATAACATAACAGTGTGAATGATTCACATTTATCATATTGTAAGCATTGCTTTAAAGAAGGGATCAAACCATGAAAAAATATGAATTGATTTTCTAAATCAATGGGATGAAATACTAATCTATGCATACAAGCATTGAAATAAAAAATGTAATCAATAATAGGTTTTGTCTTGCCTTTATGTAAGCCAGGTAGGCGATCATGTATGACTCTAGGGCCATTGTTAAGTATAAAGCGTTGAAGGAAGGCCTCTTCCATCTCACAATAGGTACTAATAGATCCAAATGGTAGATTTGTGTACCATTGAAGAGCGTCATCAGTAATACTATGGTGAAAATATTTTAGTAAAATCTATCATTGGAGTATGAGCCATAGCTAGACAATAATGTTTAACATGTAAATATGGATTGCCAGTACTATCAAAGCATGAAAATGTAGGCATAATGAAATCCTTCGGAAATGATGAATTGTGAATCTTTTTCAGAATAGGATTACCATGTGAAGAATTATTATCGATAGAAGCATAATAGGCCTTGCTTTTAAGAGTGAGATATTGGACATGATATTGTAATTGGCCAACAACATGCATGAGTGATAAGATATCATGTGAAGGAATGGTAGAAGATGTGAATGGTGTATTGAGTGGTTAAATCTTTCCATTATGAGTGATCATAGGAATGTCTAAAGGAGTGGAGGATGTTGATGCTAAAGGCACAGTAGATGTATGTGTAAAAGAAGTAATATGTAGTGAAGGACATGGAATATAAATAGAGGCATTATGAATAACATCAGAAGAATTGGTAGGAGATGAAACAACATATGGAAATGAATCAACATGTATGTTACTAGACACAATCTCAGAAGAAGATGGAAGCGAGGTAGAGAATTCACATTCAACAATATGCAAAGAAGTAGAATCATTACTAGTATTTGCATCATCAATATCAGACAAATATTCAGATGCAAGGATTTCATTAAGCATATCATCCACATACAATGAAGAAGGATAACTAGTATGATATGTATCATTATAATCATTGGAGATATTTTCAAAAATGCAAGGAGTATGAGATGAAACTATAGAATCATCCTGACTAGTATTAGGAGCAACATCATACACATGTATATTTTCATCATGTTTTTTATCTGAATTATCATAATCAAGACTAAGCAGAAAAATGATAATAACATCGTCTAAATTTTCAATAGAAATAGAAGAGGGTGGAGTGTAGCTAACTGAATAACAAGGTATACAACCAGAAAATCTTGTTGGATTAGAAATGTTGCTAATAGTATAATGATAAAAGCTAGTAGGAACATTACATTCATTAGCCAATAGTTTCCTTTGAGTATCATTTGCAAGAATAGTGTTGTGATATAGAGCGTGAAGTTCATCTATGGTTTCTTCATCATAAATAGGATTAACGCTCACATGAGGCATGGCTAGTCTAGGAGGAGAAGAGATATTCTTAGAAATCAGGTTTTTAGTGGATCTTAGGGCAAGGAGTTCTAAGTTACGGGTTCACCAAAATGATTCAATAAAATCTGAAAGCAATGACTACTACAACTGATATACAATGAAATACATGTGCTAGACAATTTATTTGATTTATTTATGAAAGTAAATATAAGAGATAGTGCACTTACCTTTATTTTTCTTATCCGAAAGTGTGTCTGGACTGGAGAATGTGATAGAAAAAAAAAATACCATCGCAATCCCACTCATAAAAATGCAGAGATACTCCAAAATCCTGGACATGGGCACGTGGATAGGGGTAGAGGAGCTTGTGGGTGCCCTAAATCTCTAGTGGGCATTGTAGACTATAAAAAAGCTCAGGATCTAGTTCCAACACTGCCGCTAGGGTTTGGCACTTGTTCACCACTGATCTCATAAAAGTCACACTTTGACTGTGGGAGTACCTGTAAATATGCAACAAAAATATCCTCAATCAAGACCCTCAAAGAGACATCAAATCCTAAAAAATAATGATGCAAAATGAGGGGTTGGACTATCCTCAGTGTTCAACTAGTGAGCTTACGATTGAGATCTACACTACATCTCAGACCCAATGAAGTTCTATGTGCTTGTGTGTGTAATAGTGTTCCTAGGTTTCCCTTGCGTCGATGACGCCAAGATAACAAAAAGTAGCTAGATAAAATGCAAATGTGTGGGGTGGAAAAATTAACTTCCCCTTCATATGTAGTGTGTATGTAGAAAAATGCACCCAAATGCAGTCCCTTGAGATATGTAAATAGATATCCCTTGATAAGAATTGTTCGCCACTATAATGGTATGTATGTTGTTTTTATATAGGGATCTCTTGCTTGAATTTTGACACAAATGAACTGACATGTCAACTAGTACCTCGGGATATGAGTGAGAAAATAAAAAAGACCGATCTCAAATGTCAAAAATAAGATTAAAAAATAAAGAGGACATGGGCACCTAGGATGGATAGAAGAGCCTGGGCACTAGCATCTATAGACAACCAATGACAAATGTTTGAAGACTGAGAGAAAGGTATCCATGTGACCTAATCAAAACTGAGTGTATGAGTGACAAGTGTGTGCGATAAAACAATAGAAACAAGAAAGACAAACAAACAAACAATATAGTGGGCCATCAGTGAATAATTTTTTTACGCAAGATCCATATATAAAACAACACACATGGCGGTATAATAAAATAGTAGTATGTGTGTGATTTTGTGTCTACAACCAATCGTAATTGTACTAGTGTGACTTTATAACCCAATGATCGAAGGCCTACAAAACCCCCTTGTATAACAGGGTTGGGAAGTGATTTTATCATAACTGAGGATTGAAAGCAATTTTTACAGATATATATTAGAACTATGCAAAGGCCAAATTTCATTTCACCACCAAGGGCCTAAATGGCAAGCCCAAACCAAATTAAACTTTTAACTTTCAACAGCGATCTAAAACTGCGACAAGGTCAGTAGGGATGCTAGAGGGGTAACAAAAATGCATGAACGAACATGCGAGGCCATTCCAAGGTTTGATATGGCACTCCACATGATAGGGAACACCATCAAAACTTAACTTTCCCATTTTGGGGTTCGGAGAGGTGTTTTAGATGTCGTTGAAAATTGTGTTTATTAAAATTTTCAAGGTAGATAGAAAGGTGGTTTAAACTGGAAAAATAATTCATCTTGTCATTCAGATGGGATTCGTTATCCACTATGGTTAGCCAATCTATCCAAACATCTAAGGAAGTACAATCAGAAATTGGGTTTTCACTCAACCATTTTAAAAATATTTTTAGTTGCATCAAAAGAAGGAAATTTGTGTTGTTTTCTGCTACGGTTCATTTTAAATTTCCCGAAAACACTCTTCCTTAGATTTTATTTTTGATAGGGAAAAAATAGAATACAAAAATCATACAAGATAGGGAAGAGAAAAACCTTTCTTGATAAAAATTATAACAGGGTAAACTGGGCTCCAAGGGGTCCGCATACTTTCCAAATGCATTTTTTTAAAGGCTCCAAAGCCTTTTGGACATACCTGTTTTGTGCATACACGTAATTGCTAAGGCATTTTTTCAAACAGTTTACATGCCTTGGCTATGCTTCCACATTTTGTCTTACGTTTCCATGTCAATCTCAATCAAAATCTAAATCTCACAGCATTATGCAGAGAGGTTGAGATGAAGGAAGCGCTACACATTCTTACTACTACACACCCCCCTTCTTATGGTAGAAGTAGACTGAAAGTAAAACACATTCCAATTTCTTCAATTATGATAACACAATGTCAATGCCACCCGGAAAAAATCATCGTCCTCTGCTCTACCAACCTCAAAAACTCTTTTTACATATTTTCAACTATTGTAAAGTTGCATTTCCAAGAAATCCCTTAAGAGATGGTAATTAAATCCAATCCCACACCAAGCCACGACAGTCGAAGGATGTATAGAACAAAAATCCAGTCTAACTCAGATGCAGACTGAAAATTTGGCGATCCCATTGGGCTAAACAAAATCCAAGCCAAGACATGGCCGAAGCCTCTTTAACAAAACTAAAACTGTGTAAAAAGCTTAAACCCATTGCAGGACACATTTTCTAGACAACTATAAATTAAAATAAAATAAAATAAAAACATTGCCAATCTCCCAATGGAGGAGATTTCATCAAAGGTTATGAGGTCATGGTTTTCACTTGTCAAAAGCGTTTCTTGGACGTTCGAATCCTTGCAACAAAACCATTTTGTGTATATCCAGCCACTGTTGCATCCCATTCCCCCTGGAGCCGTTTTTCCAAACCGTTCACCTACTTGTTGTATGTTCCACACTGTAGTTAAAAATTTACACAATTTTACTTATACACATTTATAGATACGTATACACATTTGTCAAACATACTCTTCCTTCAAGCTTTTTGGTGGATCCACACACCCTGTTGAAAGCTCCTAAAATGGCGCAGCAGGGAGGATTTTGGCAAAGGTGAGCTGATTGGTTGGAGGCCTATCTGAAGAATTTGGTGAAATGGTGTAAATGCTTTGTGAGGGCACCGTTGCCCTGCCACATCTGATAAGACCATACCTCACCCACATGCCACGACTTGTTCACCAACCATATTCAAAGCATTCCATTTTTTCATTTTTATTATATTTTATCCATTCTATTTTATTATATTTTGTTTTATTTAGATAATCTCCCTTCAACTAATATACCTATTTATTATTGATATTTTTATTATTAATATTATTATTATCATAACATTTTTTTGAATTGGATCACAAATCTTTCAAAAAGCGAAGGCACAACCATACTAACATATCAAATGAAGACAACCGAAAAAGCCACCTTAAAACCTCAAATAAGGAGAATTTTCATTATTTATTATTATTATTAGTTTATAATGCTAAATTTGATTATAAAATTATTATTATTATTTTATGTAATTAGGATACAAGCGATATGTAGCCCAAAATCAAAAACACAAAATACAATCAAGGCAGAAATTGGTGTCGAACGGGGTATTTGAAGCTTCACATATGACTTGACAACAACACACATGGGATCCAATGCTCTGAATCATTCTATAATTTGGTGAGATAAGCTCTCGTACCAACTCGCCAGGTGTGAAAGTGGGACCCACACCTAATCGATCATGTGTAAAGGAGTGGGTATTATAAATATAGGTCAACCCCTATGGGATCCCTTGTGTCTCTTGACACAAATATATCGATCTAACTATAAAATATAGAATGTACCCAATGTAGTAGTAGTGTCATGTGGTGTGCTTTAGTTGCACGACCTAACACATTGCTCCTTGAAACCCTTTGACAATTTTTGGAGTGACTTTTCTCTTATTAAGACACGACTCTATAACCTTTTCATATTTGGAAATGGAGGAAGATAGAATCATTGACCTAGTTGAGTTCTTAGAACCTATAATAGGGGATGTTTTAGTTGAAGTTCAACTGATTTAGGAATATTTTGGATAGCCTTGATTTTTTTTGGAATGATATTTACAATAGTAGCTTGTAAGAGTGTTAAGTGAGTTATAAAGTGATATTGACTTGCTTATATAGAATTTTTAGGTGAAATATTCTAATAACACTAAACTTAGGAATATGAAACAACGTAATAAATATATTCAAATTGAAAACATAGTCAAGAATGTGAAAGGTTAGGACCATATAATACATCTTGACCAAATTGTATGGTCTTGGATAAGAATCATGTGGTGTAAAAAATGAAGTTCTAGAATGATGATCAGGGATGCTTTATTTCTTTAATTGATTAATTTTTTTATGACTTTTTGACATTTGAACAAGTTCCTCACCTTCAAAACAAATTAGCAGATGTTATGGTGACTATCAGATCTCTTCTTAAGTTCAACTCCCATCAGTCACATACTGAGTTTCTCATTTAAAATCTTCTAGTTTCGGCCTACGATTTTCCTAAGTCAACCATGGTATGTGAGATAGTTGGTCCTAAAAGTCCTTAGTATCACTACATTTACACTTTCATCTGTGATAACACTTATCTCAAAAACATGAACTTTCAGAATAAATGAGCCTTAGCATAGCATGATTCATGTTATACCATACTTACCAATACCCTTTATCTAAGAGGATATGATGGGACTCTCTTATAGTGTCTCAACCAAGACAAAGTGCTCCAAACCTTAGAAGAGGTACATGCTAATATTTGTGGAGCACATACAAGCGACACGGTGTTAGAAATGAAAATTTTAGGCATCAATTATTATTGGCCTACCATTGATGCATGTAAATTTTCTAAGAAGTGTGTAGCTTGCCAAACACATGGAAATCTCATTCACACACCTTCTCAAGCCTTACAGCTAATCACTACACCTTGGCCTTTCTCCCGATGGGGGGTTGATCTTATAGGAAATATCAACCCGACCTCATCTGATGACCACAAGTTCATTATTACTAACACATTATTTTACTGAGTGGGTAGACGCTCTCACCTATGTAATTGGTAGTAATATTTCCAAATTCATATTCAATAATCTTAATTTTTACTTCAGCAACAAATAAAAGTAAGCCATTCAAAAATAAAACCATTAAAACCTTAGCCAAATGATTCAACATCCACCTTCGCTGATCTACCCCTTACTATCCCTAATGTAATGGCCAAGCTAAAGCTTCCAATAAGACATTAAAATCCATCATGGTATACCCAAGTATATCATGCCCTCAGGGCTTATCGTACATTCTTCTGTACTCCAACATGAGCCACTCCATTCTCCCTTGTCTACAGTTCTAAATTTTGTTACATATAGAGGTCAAGATCCCGTCACTCTGTATATCCCTTCAACATCAATGAAGATGACTATCGACAGGCTTTCCTTTTTTAGCTTGATTTTTTAGAAGAAAAATAGCTCAATGCTTTGGACCATCTCAAAGTGTATCAAAATTGGCTTCGTCATAACTACAACAAGAAGACCAAACCACAATAGTTTGATATTGAGGAACTTGTTATGAAATAAAATCAAAAGAGTAAATCCAAAGATATTGACAAGAAAGGAAAATTTGAACGAAATTGGTTGGGTCCTTACCTTATCACTACAAAATTCGGATCCGGTGCATACACGTTATCCACTAAATATGTCAAAGAGCTTAAAGAGCCCATGAATACAATTTGTTTGAAGATATTTTTATTCCTAAGCCATAAATACGTACCTATCGTGCTAGGGGAATTTTAGCACATTCACTTATATAGTTCCTTCATCCTGTCCATCTTATTGTTTCATCCCAAATTGGTTTATGTCACTTGTTACTTACCATTAGGGCATGCTCCATCTTTCCTCCTATCCATTTTCAAACACTTCCATCCATTGATCTTTATAGTCCTTTACATGTTTTTATATGCTTGGGTGGGTCCTAGATCACCTCATTACATCTTACTCATTGTTAGAGTTAGATTAAAAAAATCACAAAAACATTTTAAAATCTAAGAAATTAAAAAAAAAAACATTCAATAATCTAAAAAAAATCAAAATAAATAAAAGTCAAAAAAAAAAAATAGTCAAAACTCCAAAAAATCAAATAATAAAAATCACAAAAACATTCAAATACTCAAAAAATCCTAAACATTTACAAAATTTAAAAATCCTAACACATAAACAACTCAACAAAATAAAAATGTTAACTCCTAGCCTCATGATCGTTCCAACTATCCTACGACTACTAAATACAAATAATTTAACCCCTCCCATGTATCCTTGCTTGGGGGCAAGTCAAATAAATTTTATCCCTTACGTGTATCCTCGTTTGGGGATATCTCGGCTCTCATTTTATCCCTTGTGTGCATCCTTTCTTAGGGCAACGGCCTATTCAATCTCATATTACTCTTCAATATGGATCCAACAAAGAGTGTCACTTGACCCCACTCTTTCAATCTGATCAAACCCCCTTGCATGAATCCTTACTTGGGGGCATCCAAACCTTCCTTTTGTAACACATTAGGGGAATAGTTAATTGTCTTTATTTACAGTTGTGTTGCATTTGTTCTATTGTTTCTTGACCAATTACAAGTATTTCGTTATCATCTTGGTTTATTTATAGCCATGGTGCATACTTTTTTTATTAACTAAAATTAGGATAAACTAAGTGTATGCTAATATAGTTAATCTAATATAGGAGGGCATAAAATGTTGTAAATGACTATGCTAAAATAATTTAAAATGAATAAACAATTAAAAATAATAGAAATAAAACCCTAATATGTAAGAATAAGGTAAGGAAAGAACTCAACTGATTGTAGATGACTGTCACAGGGTGTCGCAGGTCTGAAAGGAAATTCCAGAAGGAGGAACGACTACACAGAAGTCCCTAAAAGGGTGGATCTGAGCAGACTGTAGCACCTAAGAGGGTACTGACCCCAGGGTGCACTCTGGTTTTCATAAATAGGTGCCATGGTCTCTGAAAAATCTCAGAATCTTGATTCTTTTAAGGTCATAGAGATGACCTGTGACCTTTGATGTTTGTCACACTGAATTTGCTGAACTACGTTGAATGTACTGAATAATGGAATATGAAATAAAGACCTGCAAAAGGAAAAGGAAGTATCAAATCTCTAAAAAATAAAAGATGCAAATGAATGGGTCGGATTGACCTCAACTGCAACAACAGTGGGCTTAGTACTTTGAGTGTTGCACTACATTTCAGACCCAAATGTAGTTATGGTGTGTGTTTGCATGTCATTCCCTAGGTGCTCTTGTGCCAGTCACACTATGTGAAATAGTGAGTAAAAACTAACTATAGAAAATGTAATAGCATGTGTGCATGGAATAGAATAGAAACCCTCCCCCTATGAAGTGTGTGTGTGATGTGTTGATTCAGATCTCCTAGCCTTGATGCATGGAACTATGTGGATGCAAGTGATGCAATGGATGCAACTCTAGATGGAGTGATAGTAGTAGCTGACACTAGGACCCTCATTATGGTCTCATAACTTTATATTTATAGGGTTCTCTTGATCTAATTTCATAATTAACCCCAAAATGGCCGACTAGGAAAAAGATAAAGATAAAAAAACGGTCAGAAAAGGCCCAAAAAGTGGCAGGAAGATTTGAAAAGGATCGGGGTGCCCCAAGGGACTGAGGCACCCCGGTGCGCCCCAGTACAGGCCTAGGTGCCCCAGTTTAGGCTAAAATGACGGGAAAGTGCCGAAACAAACTGGGTATGTAGGTAAAAATGTGTGGGAATGACGAAATAAAAGTAAAATAAGATGGCCAAAAGATGGGGTTAATTATTACTTTCTTCACTCAAGAACCTTCTAAATAGTAGTATGAGATTGAGCTAAATAATGTCTAATGTGAATGATTTTGTGACTACATTTTCCCCCCACTTTATGTTGGTGAGCTGAAAGCTCAATAACATAAAGTAGATAGAAGTGTGTACCTGATATCCATGGAGAGTGTAGTAGAAATGTGCCGAAGGACTAGACTCAAGCGTGGAATGACAAAAAAGAATATGGAGGAGCATGGAATCTAAAGATAAAAATGTGCATAGAAAAAGTGATGAGAGTGAACCTAGGGAAGAATGTGTGTGTAGTTGTTGTGGTGTGTAGTGTACCTACATGGTTAGTAAAGCATGTGTTGTCACAGAATGTTGTTGTTGATGTTATGTTCATCGTTGTTGTTGCCCCCAATTTGACTACTTTTTTCTCATACAGTCAGACCCTGTAAGGAGAAAACAATCAAGTAGTCAAATATGTGTGTATGTAAAAAAATGCTATGTAAAATACACATGTGCATATAAATGTGTAAAGTACACAAATGTAAAATATGCTAAATGAAAATGTAAATGGAACATGTGCACCTGATCCATGTCAAGAGAAAGGGTGTAGAAGGATATCCTGTACTGCTACAAGTTTTTTGGGTGATCTCACGCCACCCTGGATGAAGAAGTGTAGGGAGGAAATGCTTTGTGTCCTCCAAGCTCTAATCACTTTATGCTGAAATGTGTGAAGAGATCTATGTAGCATCCTTGTTTTTTGGGCGATCTGATGCCACTGGCCGAAGTAGTGTAGAGAGGCACACCCACTGTAACCCCTAAGCCTTTAACTGCTTCCCATAAATGCTAAGGACACCATGTCCTATAAAAGCCATGTGTATGGGGTTTGTAGACTGGTCTGAACCCACTCATTGTATGTAAACCCAAAATGCCAAGGGTGGAAAGTGCATTGTACTAACAAGTTGTAAATGCATTGTGTTAGTATGTAAAGCCCCAAGTGATGCCCCCCCTCTTTGGAGTCACATGCAACGTCACTGATAGGAGAATGCAGCCCCAAAAGAGGACCTACCGCACTTTGAACTATGTAACCTGAAAATTATTGGTAGAAACCAAGGCACGCACAGAAAAGAAGGCTATCCAAAGAAAAGTGTCAACAATACAATGCATGTATATAGAAAACATTTTTAAGCTACACAGACAATGTAAGTAAATGTACCAAACACAGTAGTGTAAACAAGAAAGAAATAAGTAGGCCACACAAAGAGGGTTGCAAACATGGGACATCACTCATGATGTCACAAGACACGCAAGGCCATCATGGCTGCAAACAACAAACAAGTGTGCACGCAAACATAGGGCAAAGCCCGCATACAATGGGAAAAATAACAACAAGTAGAAACAAACAAACAAGTAGTCATGGAAACATATAATCCTGCAAAACAAGTGTTGCACATGGAACACCCATTAACATGTTAGAGAAATAACCAATATGTCAAAACGTGTGTATATGTAAAATGTAATAGTATTAAGTACAAAATGAAACAATAGCACCTGAAAGAGATGAATGTGGATGCCCCCAATGACCAATATAGGAAGGGTAGAAGGCGAGCATCCATGCTGCATGTAGAGTCCTGTATCTATGATCACACTAAACAAAATGTGAATGCACATGTGTGTATGATATAAATAATGACATATAAGAAATCAATCTAACATGTGTAGTAAAGTGATCATGTAAAACACTAGTAAACAAGAGTAAATGCCCTAAGACAATGCAATATGTTGTGGATGGATGGAATGGAATGTAAGATGGAATGATAGGAGCAGCGTGCCCCCCTGAGTGGATGGAAGTGTATGCAATGAGGTTCATTTTGTTTTCCCCCTCAGTAGTCAAGAATGAACCGTAAACGAGAGTGCATCATCAGGAAATGGTCGAATAATATTTGTTCTGTCTAGCCATTGCGATGAGTGTGTATGCCAGTGGCGATGAGATGTGACATATAGAAAGGATGTGCATGAACCCTATAGCTGAAGCGTGTATCACAACTTTATGAATGGATGAGTGATGATTTAGAAACATATATCACTATAGGATGAATAGCATGAACTCTGATTGACCACTAAGCGTATATCATGGACTATGATGAATGGATGAGTGATGATTTAACACTAAGCATATATCACTATATGATGAAAAAGAGTGTCTGATTTAGACCTAGAGTGGTGATGGCGATCTACCTAAGGTGTATACCACTACAAAATGATATTATGGAGGTGGTGATCTAGCCTAAAGTGTATACCACTACTAGATGAAAAGGGGATGAGTGACGATTTAGCCTAAAGTGTATGTCACTAGCCTAAGAATGTTGCATGATGAAATGCCATGTGATGAGTGTAAGGTCCATTTGATTTGTAAACCCTTGGCAGTCGAGTATGGACCATTGAGGAACTAAAGTACGTCATAGGGTGGTGAATGCACCGCATAAAAGGACAACGTAGTATAAGACGAAATAGTGATGAATATGGTATGGAAATGCAGTGGTATGTTGAATGTGATGTGTAAAGGTGAATGTATAATACATGTGATGCAGCATAAGTAGGTAACCTAGAAATGTAAATATAGACTCATATGTAATGTTGCATAACTAGCATAGTATGTATAATATAGATGATGTATAAGTGTGCATTGTAAATAGTCGAATGGATGTATGTAATGCGTAGAATGACTAATATGTAGAATGATGAGAACTTAGTATATGGATGTAGTATGTAGACTAAGTGTAGAATGGATGGTGTATGAGTGTGTGATGTGTGATGAAATGTAATTTGGAATGAATATAGTGTAGTGTGTGGGGTTCAGTGTAATGGTAATCCCTCAATAGTCAAGTGTGAACCGAAGCACAAGAGTGCATCATCGGGTAATGATGGTTCTAGGATTGTAGGATGAGTATGCCTATGATAAGAGGTGTGATATATGACTATGCAAGTATGGGTGGTGTGTTGATGCTAAGATGGGGGGGAATGTGTGAGCTATTATGCCCCCAAGCAGTGTATGCAATGAAAATCTAGTCAAAAGGCGCTAAGTGGATTGATGTAAGGAGTAGTTGCTTTAAAAAAAGTGATGGGACCCCGAAGTGGTAGAGGAGTGTGATCATCCAATGGTTCATCACCATAGCGAGTTGTATCTGGGTCCCAACTCATCAATATATGTAGAGTCGATAATAGGTGTTGGCATTACAAGGTTAACTGTAGGAGATATTGGAGGAATCTTGCATGGTGGTGGTGCAAGTGAATATATATCATAAACATTAGAATTAGGATTAGTTGCTTTGAAAAACTTAATTGGTTGGAGTTTAGATTTGAGAGGAGGCCATGTTGGACCTGAGTTTTAAAGGAGGTCACTTAGGTTGACTTTGTGATTCTATAGACAACTTAGTAGGAGGAGTTAGTGAGCTAACGTCGATAGGTAGTTTCTTAGAGGTTGTTTGAGTGATGCTAACCTGATGCTCATTAGATGGAGAATAAACAACATCTGGAATAAGAGAAGTGTTTGTCTTGAATAGGAGAAGGATCACTATGCACATGTGAGGGTTTTTCAATATCACACATGTAATGAATAAGATAATCATCTAGAAATTCCATAGAAATATTAGAGGGAGGCTCACTAGTACTAGACATGGCTCGTAGGAGCTTTTCTTAGATTGATCCGTAGCTGACTAAGTGACAAAGGCAGAATAGGAGCCATAGGAGCATGATGTGGATGTAACCTTTTTAGAGGATGATGTAATATGACGTTGGGAAGTGAATGAGATAAATCCTTGATGCTCAAGATGTTTGACTCTACGTTGTAAAGCATAGCAATTGTTGTCAGTATGTCCATTGATTCGATGATAATTACAATATGGACGACCTTGATACTTTGTTAGATGACAAGGAGGATAGTAATGAATAGGTGGTAAGTAGTGATCAACTGATGACTAAGGAGAGGTCAATAAGAATGTCATGTGGCTGTAGCAGTATCATGCTCAAACAATGAGAGGCTCAGGAAATGGCATGATTCTTGAGGTTTAACTAGATGACATGTAGTGGACATAGATTGCATATAAGATGTAGAAGGAACAGAAACATGTGATTGAGAAACATCCTTAAGATGTTGAATTTCAGATCTAAGGGATGTAATGGTTGATTTCATAGCCTTAAATTCATCTTGAAATAAAGCATGTAGAGATTGAATTGAATCTAATAGGGGTTAAGTAGCTAGAGAATCACTAGGGTCACGAGTTCATTAGATAAAACGATTGAATATAGAACTGATTTGGTGTGGCGGCATATTGTCATCCAGATACATGCAGTCTAGCTATTTTTGCAAAATAGCCTGACAATGAGGATATCTCTTAAGTAAAGTAGATAAATAGACTCGAGCAACTTGGGGAGCCATGATGGAAAATATAATAAAATCCCTAGAATGAAGGTGGATTCGAAGGTCAGGGTTCACCAAAATGATTAACTAAAATTAGGATAAATTAAGGAGTATGCTAATATAGTTAATCTAATATAGGATGACATAAAACATTGTAAATGACTACTGCTAAAGTAATATAAAATGACTAAATAATTAAAACTAATAGAAATAAAACCCTAATATGCAAGAATAAGGTAATGGAAAGAACTCAGCTAGTTGTAGATGACTATTACAGGGTGTCATAGGTCTAACAAGAAATTCCAGAAGGAGGAATGACTGCACAGAGGTCCCAAAAAGGGCTGGATCTAGAGGATCTGAGCAGATTGGAGCACCTAGGAGGGTACTGGGGCACCCTGGGGCGCTTTGGTATGTAGAAATAGGTGCCTTGGTCTCTGAAAAAGCTCTAAATATGATTCTTTCAGGGTCGAAAGATGAACATGGGACCTTCGTTTTCTGTCGCACTGGATTTGATTGAACCACGCCAAATGTACTGAATAATGGAAGATGAAATGAAGACCTACAAAAGGAAAATGAAGTATCAAAACCCTAAAAATAGAAAAGATGCAATGAATGGGTTGGACTGACCTCATCCTGCCACAATAATGGGCTTACTACTTTGAGCATTGCACTACATTTCAGACCCAAATGTAGTTATAGTGTGTGTGTGTGTGTGTGCATGTTGTGCCCTAAGTGCTCTTGTGCCAGTCACACTTTGTGAAATAGCGAGCAATAACTAACTATAGAAAATGTAATAGCATGTGTGCATGGAATAGAATAGAATCCCCCCCCCCCCCATGAAGTGTGTGTTGATGTAGATCTCCTAGCCTTGATGCATGGAACTATGTGGATGCAAGTGATGCAATGGATGCAACTCTAGATGGAGTGATAGTAGTAGATGACGTTAGGACCCTCATTATGGTCTCATAACTTTATATTTATAGGGTTTTCTTGATCTAATTTTGTAATTAACCCCAAAATGGCTGACTAGGGAAAAGATAAAGATAAAAAATGGTCAGAAAAGGCCCAAAAAGTGGTGGGAAGACTTGAAAAGGATCAGGGCGCCCCAGGTGGGATATGGGCACCCCAGTACAAGACTGGGTGCCCCAATTTAGGCTAAAATGATGGGAAAGTGCCAAAACAAACTGGGCATGTAGGTAAAAATGTGTGGGAATGACAAAATAAAAGTAAAATAAGATGGCCACAAGATGAGGATTATTTACTACTTTCTTCACTCAAGAACCTTCTAAATAGCAGTATGAGACTGTGATAAATAATGTCTAATGTGCATGATTTTATGACTACACTTTTACCGTATACATTGGGTTTTCTTTACTTTTTATCTTTTAATTTCCATAGATTAATTACAAGTATTTTGTTATAGTTCATTTATAACAATGGTGCATACATTTACTTTTTATATTGTGTTTGTTTTATGTTTTATCTTTTGTTTGTTGTGTGTCTATTTGTTTACACACATAATGGGTTAAACATCAAGATTATTTCCTAATCATGGTATCAACTCTCTTTGTGAAACAAAAAAACAAGGTCACTCTAGAATACAATATCTAAATGTAAGATCATCCTATGATAAGAATCCCTCCCCTCATCCTTCTACTCCCTCTTAAATCATACACCTTATCCTTCCTCCTATCAAGTGATTATACACTAGTTTTTTGTGTCACCCATCCACTTGAGGGGGAAATCCCTTAGCATCTATACTCGGGAATCTAAATGCTTCACCAGGGCATATCAAGTAGGCCACTGCATTTCCCTATCATCCACTCATTAACCTACATGTGTCTACTATCTTTAAAATGTTATTATTTTGTAATAACACTTTAAAAGGGGGGAAATTATAGACACCCCTAAAAATACATGGATATTCTTATTCATTCCTATTACTTGCACAATGTATTAAATTATCTCTAGAATTCATTCTAGACCCACTTCCCTCTCACATTCCATTATAATTCACCCCACATCCCTTTAGAATTAATCTAATTAGTTCTATCATGCTTAAAGCATACACTCACATGCCTTGGCTAATTAAATTATATATTTAAATAATAAATAACTAATTATCCACTCATATCCACTTCACTATACAACTCACTCAAGTTGAACTAGCTCCCTCCACTCAAGTTCTAGAACCATATAGAGGTGGAAGAAAAATATTCACGTGTAACCATCTTCTCGAATAAAATAAAAAACTAAATATTCATTGCCCCTTAAATGAATATTTAAACCATCCAAATTACACAAACCAAATAAACTTGATAATTCAGAAAAATGCATTCATTTACCTGTAACTCATTCAAACCTTGATCCACAATCCATGGCCTCTCCTTCATCTATAAGTATGAGGCTCAATCCTTCACAATTCATCCTTGGAAGATTTAAGCATTTGTAGCAATACTTTGCTAAATTGCCACTATAATTTACATACCGAAAGGTTATCCATTTGATTATTCATTTCTCATAGTATCCTTATTACATTTGGAACCAAGCTTGGAGCATGCACAACAAAATCATCCAAAGAGATCCAACAAGTGTGGTACTCATTACCACACTTTAGCTATCTTATCTGAGGCTACAAGAGATCTCGAAGGAAGGTTTTCATTTTTTTTTCATTGCTTATTTCTTCATTGCTTTCAATTTTCTTGTAGACACTAGAAAACACACCTTTCACATAAGGTCCCTTATTTGAAAATATAAAAAAAAATTATAAAACACAAAAAGGCCAAAAAAATCATAAAATCCCACAAAATGGAACTAAAAGACACCTCCACTACTCATTTAGTAACCCTCACCCACTCACATTTAATTATGTCCATCCCACCTACCCATATGTATGCCCAATGCATTATAGACCCTATCATTGCACCCATGTGTGTCCCAATCCCATATGCACTCCAAATATATAAAAGCACCCTCACCCCCCTCATTACAACAATTTGTTCTTAGTGCACAAAGACTATACTTGAGTTTTTCTTACTTTGTTGCTCGCATATCTCAGTCGTGTAGGTTTTGAAGAAGAAAAATTGAAGTTCAAAGGATAGACTCAGCTTGTTACAGTACTGTTCTAGTGAAACTCAACATAAGAAGGAATCACAACTGTGATTGTCTTACGATCTCTGTGCTATTCTCGGAAAATGCAACTGTTATTTTCTTGCAATCTGAGTTAGGTATAATTTTCATTTTATTTACTATTTTTTTCATTTTACATCAATAAAATGTATTTTATCCCCTCAAAATGGTTAGGAATCTGACTGAGGCAGGTCTACTAACCACAAAAAATAACTAACATTTTCCAAGTGTTCTTGTGTGCAAGTTTAGATCTAAATGTAAAGAGCTTTACCCACTTTATTTAATGAAAGCAACTATAATTGTCCATGTCTTAATGATGGAATCATAAGCCCATTCTATTTAAGTAGCATTGATTTGATTATTATTTGAAAAATCCATCTTGCACGTGATTCAAATCTAGGCATACATTTTAGCGGCCATAGGGGAACCATTTTGGTTGTGGGTATCTCTTTTTGCATTATGAATCTAATATTATTTTTCTTAAGGTTTTACTTTGTCTTTTCAATTTTTTCCTAACATTTCTATTACAGATATAACACTTGGTTTTGTAGATCTACTAAAAAATCCAAAAATGAAGAAAATTTCAGGTTGTAGATTGGTCGCAACTGCGACTGGGTTAAAATTTCCGACACAAAAAAATCATGAAATCTGGTTACAGAGGAGTTGTAATTTTGTTTCTGTAAAAACTTAAAAGCACATTTGTATTTTCTTAAGGAATGAATTGTGAATGAACCACACATTTTACTACAGGTACAGATGATAGTAAATGCCTATCTGCATAACAGGAATGACCCTGTGGTGAATTGGTGGGGCACTTAGCCTTTAGAGCCAACAACCCAGGTTTAAACCTAACCCCTAGGATTTCATATCTTGATTTACCTACATCATGTGGAGAGGGGCATTTTCTTGTCACCTTGGGGGTTGGGATGACCCTGTGGTGAACTAGTGGCGCGCTTAGCATGTAGAGATAATAGCCCAGGTTTAAACCCAACCTCTTCGATTAATTTTTGGATCTAAACCCTGATTCTACTTTTTTGGATGTTGGATGAAGCGATGGTAGCAAAAACCATGAAATTTGTGAAGAAAGGAGAAATCAAAATTGAGGAAGGTGAGGGAAATTTCTCCATGGAAGAGGCAACAACATATCTTCAGGTATGACTCGCCATTGTTCTAGGGGAGAAAAGGAAAAATGGTGGACTGCACGGAGGCTGAAAAAGGGAGGAGGAGCGAGTTTCAAATCCTAATTTCCATCCACATAGAATTTTGTCCAAGGATGCAGATTTTCCTAGGTTGTAAGGAAAAATAAAGAGCTTCTCCGGAAAGCAAGGGTCAATGCTACTAGAAATTGGGGTCCATCTCATCATTCTAAGCCTACCTCGTTTAAGGATATTCTAGTAAATCACTGTGGAAATGCTTCTGGATATTAGCCATATCTGGTGGATATGGTAGAAGAAATCCCAAAGCTAGAAATTAAGAACCTCGAGGTAGAGGAATACTATCAAAATTTTTCTCACGATGTTGTGATCAGGTAATTCAATGGCCTATGGCCTTCCTCTACTAATTTATACAGGTGGATATTTGAAAATTGGTCCAACAAGTGTGAAATATCTCTTTGTTTTAGGCTTTTTTTATTGTACATTTTAGAGAAACATAAGATTATGAGCGTTGCCTATCTAAAGGACATTGGTTCTGGGGTAACGTTGGTTTGTATTTGACTCCATGGTTTCCAGAATTTGATCCAAATACCCATTTAGTTACCAAAATTCTGGTTTGGATAAGTCTTCCTCACCTTCCTCTACATTTATGGTATTCCCTGGACAATATTGGCAATGTCTTGGGAAAGTTTATTAAATAAGATTTAGAAAGAACTCACTCTTGGATTTACACTTATGCTCGTATTTGTGTTGAAATTGATCTAAGTAAAGGACTACCAGATCATATCCTATAAAAATTTGGAAAAATTTAGCATTCACAGGTGGTGGATTAAAAAAATACTACTTTTTGATGTAGATCCTGCAATAATCTAGGAAATTTACAAGCTTCTTGTCCTTTAAATAAAAATGGTGCTAAAAAGAGTAGCTCAACCGCTTCTAGTAGATGGGGATTTGTGAACCCTGATTTATTGTCCACCTTGACATTCAAGGATGGAACCAAACAAAAGATAACAAAAATAACAACAAATGAACAGAGCGATTTAGAAATGGGAAAACATGAGAATGAAGAGTTAGTGGGAGGAGCAAAAAGAGAACATTCACCTGAAAAATTGGATTCTGATCAAAACTCATTGCCTGATAATATGGAATCCCCAAGAAATCCCAGTGATCTTATGATAATTGTTTAGTCTGATGTTGGAAAGTGGAATGAAGTGAAGATGAGGAAAAGTAAAAAATGTCGTGTGTGTTGTATCGAAGACTATTTTCCATCACATGGTGGGAAATAACTTCGGTCAGGACACATTTGTTATGTTTTACATATGTTTACTTGCATTGCTTTGTGTTTGTAGGTTTGGTTAGGTTTTTCTGGGAGAATTATTTCCCAGCTTTGTTTGGATATTCTCTGGGTATTTAAGCCCAACTTTGTAAATGGGAATGGGCCCCATCAACCCACCTTATCAATAAAAAACTATCTGCATAACTATGGGAATTGCTTGTGCATAAGCCCTAAAACCCATTTTGAGGAGTACCACAAGAACCCCAAAGTAGTTGGCACATTGAGGGAACTAGATGAAAAAAAGGGTTCCCCCACACACCTGACTAGTATGCCCGTGAGGATTAGAGAAAGGGTTATCCTTAGTGATGGCCTCAGTTTGATTGATTGAGTGGAGTAAAATCCATCTTGGTTAATCAAGGGGGGTAAAGTAAATCCCGGGACTAAAATTTTCTAATGTACCACACTCGTTTGGGTAACTCTTTGTATTTAGGGAGAGAACTTTTTATAGGAATCCAATAGACCGAACCCATTTATTCCACCTTGAGATTAAAAAACATCATAACATTGTTTTTAAGTCGCAATTGTGATTGTTTATATTCTCCATAGACCATTCTTACATTGTCGTATCTATTTCTGACATCTATCTTGAGTTCTAATTTTCCCAGTATCAGTTTGAACAGTGATTATACTACAATTTTTCCACCCACATTTTTGCAGAGTTGGTTGTAATTACGACTGGCATATATCCTTCCAAATTATTCATTATGCTTTCTATTTTGATTCTTGATTTATCTCATCCTCAGTCGTAACTACGACTGACCTATAATTTTTTGGTCTTACCATCTTTATGACTTCTTCCACTCATATTTCCAAGTCGTAGTCATTGTCATTCCCCATGGCGTCTAGTCATTTCCATGATTATCCACACTTTAATTTGATTCATCAACACCTTCTTACCACATTTTTAATTTTGAGTCCCAACACTTCGGGGGACTTCCGCGTACACCTACTTATCATTCCATTTGCAACAAGCCTATTCACCACATGGTACTGTGTCATCCCTATCCACCACATTTTAAATTACCCACTTTTGACAAATTTGATGGCACCAAGGATCACTAACAACATTTACATCTCTTCTACTATGCATTCCCCCTTATCCAACATGATTACACTCTCATCCTATGGACTTTCTCACTTTCACTCATTGGTCATGCACTTGATTGGTATTCACGCCTTGCACAGCATAGCCTTTACACTTTCACACAACTTTCTAATACCTTTTAATCTCACATTTTCATCCATATCGCATATAAAGCAACGCTTGTTGACCTTCACATGCTTCACCAATCCTATAACAAATAAATTATTGAAACTTTTATGTGTTGGCCTACTCTTGTTCATTTCCACTCTCACAATCTGAGCTCACTGGCCTATTTTCCAAAATTAATGTCCCTCACATCTCCCACCACTTGCAAATTCACCTGCTATGCACCTTTGATGAGGCCATGCACATGACATAGTGCCTTGAGGATGTCCATCTTATTCGTCCACCTTCTTTCCACTTGTTTTCATTCCTCCACCACCTACTACACCATTACACTCCCATGCTCACAATGTTATCCAATCGAATCCTCTTCACACTTGATCACCTTCTACACCCACATCATTGCATTCATTATGTGCTCTTAGGGATTTTAGATTCATACAACCCCCTCTCAAATTCATTCCATTGACTAAGTCACTTTCCTTTATACTCCAAAAGTTTCTATACACTGATCTCATCACTCTACCTCTGAAAAAACCTTGTCAATGTGGCATTCATCCCATGAAACATGTTCCTATAACTGTATTGACAGTCACCCCACTGACTCATGTCCTCAACTCTGTAGTATCATTTAAGACCTTATCGGTAAGGGGTACATTTTTGCTTAACCACCATCCCCTCCACCTTCATCTACTGACACCCATCCAAACACTTCATACAATTCTATTCCCGCTTCTTCTCCAAGTGTCATGTCTCACTCATCAGATCCATTGTTTAACACTATATCACAATCATCATGCAATCCTAGTGTCTCATCATCTAAATCTAACACTTCCCAATCCACTCCATTACATGCTTCCACCTTGGACTTAAAACCATCATGCTAATTGTTATCTATTTTCACCCCACTAGGTGAAAATGGACAATTGGGAGCCTTGCATGCAAATAATTTCAACAGGAGTAACAGGTCAATCGGCCTTATGTAGGTATATTTCATTGTTGAAGGCATCATCAAAGTCTCCGAGAAGATTGAAGAGGTAGAGAGCAGGGCCCACTTGTAGCAAAAATTGCCAAAAATCTGATAACTTACCTAAAGACACCTCCAAGAACTTTTCACAACCCCGAGGCATTGAAGGATAAAAAATTTACAGGGATTTGGAAAAGTTGAAAAGTTTCCTTTTTGTTCTAGGACAACCCGCTGAGCTGACAACAGAGCTAATCCCTGCTCGGTGAGTTACAATACATTAGAGTGACATACTTGGGCTTTGGTGTCAACCGAGAAACTCCTTGTGAGATATGAGATAATTCGATGCAGTATCGAGCTATTGAAGGCATCGAGCTTTTCACATGCAAATGAGATGAGTTGTGTTGTGAAACAAAGCAAGGCTGAGCTGCCCCAATGTTGACCATGGAAAGTGTAAGGAATCGGGTTATACACTATAGAACTGGGTGATTTAAAAGGGGCAAATAGATTAAAAATACACCAAGCTTGTGAATTGAAAAGACCGGGTTGGGTCAGTTAGGAGGGAGTTGTCAATAGTCATACCCTGACTTGTTACATTGCCATATACCTAGCTCTACATTGCAAAGGAAGACTAAGCCCATCCAGCGTACCCCAAAATGTTGCAACGAGTTACGAGACCATTGAACATCAGGTGAGCTATTCATGAGAGAGAAATTCGAAGTAAATATGTATAGCCAACGAGTCGCATGAATATGGGGACCAATGATGCAACGAGAGATGAAGGAATTGGCTAGTGCATAAAGAATAAGCCCGTTTTGAATAGACCATTTCAAGAGATGAAGGAATTGGCTAGTGCAAGTGGACCATTTCGAAATAGATGATGGGAGGGTGAATGCTGCAACATGTCCCAAGGATCAACAAGTGGAAGTATAGGCATGAAAAAATCAAGATTTGGCTCAACTAAGCCATGGCAAGAGCGGCAAAGGCTCCAGATGGATCAAACATGGTGGTAGGTTGATCAATGAAAGTCTGCACTAAATGAATGAAAATGGCTCGGGCCTCATAATGAGTAGATTTTATGATTTTGAAGATGATGAGATTCAGATCTTGATAAGTGAATTTAATACTTGTAAATTTTGAGTTGTTCTATGTAGGAGCTCAAACTGATGAAATCTTGGAAGAATCGCAAAAAAATTTTAATGATGGCTTGTCGAACCAACTCGGTGAGCCATTGACAAGTTTCAAGAGGATGAAGTGCGAGCGCATTGTTTCTTTAGGGAACCCGGAGCCAATATTGCCACACAATATTGGGTGAAGGGGTCGGGGTTTTGCACACTCGAGAGAGGTTCTAATAACCCAATCTGGTTCTGCAGGGGGGATTAGGAGTGGCTTCAAGCCCGATGGGGGCATGGAAGATGTGTTGCAGATGAAAACATTGATGTGGGCCTAAGGAGAAATTGCGACATGAGGCCAGAGGTGGACAAGGTTCCCTGTGTGGGGAAAATCCCTGCATAATATTGACACGGTGCACGAAACACATCGCTGAGTTGGCAAGAATAAATGACGTGGTTGCACGTTGCCACGTGGGTCCCCGAGTTAACAAGAAGGTGAAGTAAGGGGTGGTTTGCAATGCAAAGTGGAGAGTTCGAAAAATAGGTTATTCAGCCAATCAATGCATCTTGTTGCACAAGGGCGGTGGTTGATATGAATGTAAGGGGCCTGCTATACAATGAAAAATAAATTCCATCTTGGTCGATCTGGCCTCCAAGCATTGAATGCCTCAAACATACTCAACCCCCTCTAAGCATAAAATGATTAAATTGGTGGGCCCGAACCAAATTTAAATGCCCTGGATTTTAAAATTATGCACAAACATTTAAAAGGGGGAAAGAATTAAAATTATTTTTTCCAGCAACCAAATTTAAATGCTTTTTCTTATAACACAGAAGCTAATCCTGAAGAGACAATAGCTACAATCACTCAAGAAACCATAAATTTTGCATTTCTTAACAAAATAGCACAAAAGTGGACTCATTTGAATTGTGGCTTCAATCTCTACATAGACAAATCAAGAAATACATAAATTGATGGAGTTTTGGAGGTAAATATTGTAGAAAACTATCTCAATTCAAAATGAACACTTTTAGGTGGTTGGGGATGCAATTAATGAGCATGGGAAGCCAATTTCCTTCTGCTGCAAGTTATGAGGCAGTATGGGATTGCTTTTACAGGTCACAAATCATAATTTTCACTCACTTTTGGTACCTTGCAAGTAAGTGGAAGGAAAAATCTGAATTTGTAAACAACCTCTGTCTCTCCCCATTTTTCCTATAAATTGAAGTGCTCTCTCATTTGAGAAGGGGGGGATTTTCTCTTATAACAAAACTTTGCCATTTTTGTTTTGAAACACCAATTTGTTGTAGGCCTTCATATTGGACTTCTTGCATGTTGATCCAGGCATTTCTCTTACTTTGTGAATGAACTGTGCATATCAATGAAGCAATAGATGTAAATTTGTGGATGTTTTCTTCCCTTGTCTGTGTTTATTAAATTTTTATTTCCTCTTTATTGCATTTACAGGTGTATTATGTCTCCTTATTCACTTTGCAGGGTCTATTATTATTTTGGTTTCATGGAAATGATGTTCTGAATGTTGTTGTTAGACTATGGAGAACCATTCTCACCCTCTCATAATCAACATTTATTTTCATTTTCACACATTAGAGAGTTTTCCCAATCCCTTTTCTTGGTGTATCACCCATGTTAGAGTATTTTTCTCTTAATTTCATGTTATTTCTCTCTCCCTGGTCCCTTAGAAATTGTAGCATAGAGATAGTAGTTTTCCTTCATTAGAGTAGCTATTTGATTAGATTAGGAAGAGGAACCAACCTTCTCTAGAGGTCTATCTCAAGTAGCAATTCCCACAACTTGAGAGATAGTACCCATGTTACCCAGTCACACTTGCTTGCCTAACTCACTCACATGCTAAGAAATCAAAGGGTGTTATGATTTGGTGATAACAGTTCTGGCATGCCCAATGGGGCAAAGAAGTCTTCATTTTTATTGCAACAAGATTGGTGTGCTCTTGTTATAATTTCCATCCTTTTGAGGCTTTGTAATAGCACATCTGGTGACTCCAAAAGGAAGAATTCAATGATATTATCAGCTTAATCTTGTCATATTTATGAGAAGGATTCAAAAAAGGTCTAGATCTAGAGAAGAAAGTGCTTTTGAATACTTGTAACTATCTCTAGGAATAGAAGAAAAGGAAGAAGGGGAAGAAGAGTTCAGAGATCTCCATCTCCACCAAACAGGACATTATTAACACCTCCACCTAGTAGGCCATTTATTCAATCAACTAGAGTTCTCAGACCAATAAGAATGGCTCATCAACAACCACCACCACCACAAAATCCTTTTGTAAATTTTACGGGAAATAACTCACTTTCTCTCCAGACACAAAACCTAATCCCAGTTGCAGCATTGAATAACATTCCATATTTCACTAGGGAAAACCACATAACCCTGATTGATCACATTCAAGACATTGTAAATGTTTATGCCATTCATGAGGTCAATGAGATGGATGTGGCAGTCAAATTATTAGCTTCTTATTTCATAGGAAAATATCTACACTATGGTCAAAAGCCTAGGAGCATGATCAATTAATAATTGGGATCAATTGTGCGTAGCTCTTTGTGGAAAATTTGGAGAAAAGGCAGACAACCTATCTCTATTGGAGAAATTAACCAAAATCAATAGAACACCAAATGAGCAAATGGTTGTTTTTAATTTCAGATTTCAAAGAACATGGGATAGGATTCCAATTGCAGTCAGGCTAGCAGCTGAAGGTGTTTTTCTCTATTTCCTAAAATCTCTTAATTATGATATATCTATGATTATATAATCTATGGGGAGAAAAAATTACCCACAACCTATGTCATAGTTATTAGAGTAGAGAATTATTTAATTCACGCAGGTAAACTTACACCTAGGCCACCTATGCCTCTGTATCCAGATATGGGGAATCCCACTCCTAGTCAAACTCCTACAATATCTCCCATTCCTTATCTAAAAAATCATAATTCTAATGAAACTTCTACTTCCCCTGCTAGCACCTCAAATGAGCTTCACGAAGGTTATGAAACAATTGTAGAACTTAGGCACTAAATTGGTGACAACTAAGAGGCAACAAGCCCAAACTTTTAGATCATATCAGCCTCAAGACCAACCTAGTAGACCTATTTATCAGCCAAATAGGTCACTTGCTCAAGTTGATAATCAAAACCAAGGACAACCTCCTGCTCATAGGCCATTTCATCCTTACAATCCTAATGTTGCCTCTTCATCTAGAGCCTCGGTTCTAGTTCAAAACAACATGGCACAAGAGTATGAATGGTGTTTTCCATGCCATCAATCTCACAACTAGTCAACATGTTTTAATGGTGCTCTAAATCAAGCGTTGAAGGTGACAATGGTTAGTGTGCCTCGAGAGACAATTAAAGAAGAAAATCAACAACAAACAACTACTCATGAAACACCTACAAGTGAGACCACACTTGTGAATTGGCAAGCTGAGGATTTCTATGGGATAAATTAGTCTCCTTCTCAAGGTGTGGAAGATAACACGAGATCAAAGAAAATGAATATTTAAGAAGGGTAGTCATCCAATCCAAGTACATCTCAACCTTCTATCACTCTACAAGGGGTTAGCAATCAAAGTATAGCTACAAATGTGTAAAATCATCCCAAACCACCTTCTAAATCAGCCCATGTACCAGTTGTAGCAGCTCATGTGTAAGAGAAGGTTGTGTAAAATAAAGGGAAGTAGAGGGATAACTCATCTCCTTTCAATATCATTGAAAAAATGAAGAAGAAAATGTGAATATATCAATATGGGAGTCATTAGCTATCCTAGGCCAAAGAGATCTATTACAAGCAGCCATGAAAAATTGGTCTGCATCAAATGAGTTATCCAAGGATCGAGAAAAGGTGCTCACTAATGCAACTCCACAAGAAGGAAATCAAGGAGGTCAACAAGGTAAAAACATTAATCCTCCTCCATTCTATATATCTCTAATCATTGGAAACAATATGGTTCATAATTACATGATGTATTCAGGACCAAACAGTTTTGTGATGCCCAAGTAGATAACTAATGAGATTAGCCTTTAATATGAAGTCATTTATAGAGGTGTAGTGAAATTAGATAGAACAACACTGAAAATAATTGGAGTGATAAAAGGATTGAGCCTTACATTGCATGTATGCCCCAATGTCACAGTCTTACAAGATGTATCAGTCATAGACTTACCACCACTCTTTTCTCTATGCATGTCAAGGGACTTTGCCACTAAAATTGGAGGCTACTTGTCTGCTGATTGGTCACACTTGTTATTCAGAACAAGTTAAGGAGATAAGGCTATAATAAGATCAGAACCAATTGCAAACTTTCATATTGAATCTCATGTACCAAGACCAATCAATGCAAATTGCTCAGCTTTAGATTAAGAGGATTTCCCAAGTACTTAGGGAAGCATATACCAAAGTTGGATGCATTCTAGACTTGACTCTTAATGAATGGGAAAACAAAAAGCATGATTTTGATCTATACAAGGAGATGGAAGAGGTTGAGTTAGGATCTATTTCTTGCACAAAGAAAATACACCTCTCCCTTGCATCACCAATCCAGATGATGAAGATGAAACAAAAGTATGACAGTTATTATTTGGGGGCTAAAGGAGTAGGCAAGGTCTAGAGGATGAGCAATGCTTGTATCACCTCAAGGTATGAAATACTACTCAGCCTTCCAGTTTTAGTTTTCTTGTTCAAAAAACACAACTGAGTATGAAGCATTGGTCCATGGATTGCATTGGTCAAGGAAGAAAGGTATTAAGAACTTGCAAGTGTTTGGATATAGTAAGCTCGTTGTGAACCAAGTTAAAGGCAAAATAATGCGAAGAATGATCTTTTGAAAAGCTACAAGAATTGGGTATGGGATCTTATTGAATATTTTGAATCTTTTAACATCAATTTCGTCCCAAGAAAAAATAACGATGTTGCAGATAGACTTGTAGCAATTGGGGAAGCATTTTATGTTGTGTAAAGTATTAAGAAAGATAAAACTCAGCCCCATATCAAAGTGGTATTAAGATCAGATGTTCTGGATAACAATACAAGTTGACAAAGATTCGAAAATGATCAACAAATCATCAATTTATTACAAGAGGAAGCTGAATTCTCCGCTAGAAATTAGGAAAGACCAGAACAACAGTATGGTGAGCAAGTGATGCAGTTGAGAAAGAAAAAATTTCCAAAAGGTCTTATGACTTTGGAGATAATATTTAACCTAAATGATCAATTCCAGAAATAATAAACAAACATTCAAGTCAAGGGTGAAGAATCTAAACCTATTTTTGTTGGAGAAGGTAAGATGATTCAAATTGGAAAGGTGGGTACTCAGCAAGAAAAATCTGAATTTATCAAACTTTTTCAAGAGTTTCCTGATGTCTTTACTTGGAATTATAAAGATTTGAGAGGCTTCAATCCAAAATTGGTACAACACACCATTGAGGTAGATCTGGAATCCAAGCCCATTAGAAAAAAACAAAGACCAGTGAATCCTCATATTGAACCTCTCATGAGGAAGGAATTGAATAAAAGTTATAGATGCAAACATTATTGTTCCAATCAATCACTCTAGTTGGGTTGCAAATTTGGTGCCAGTGTGGAAGAGAAAAAGAGAAATCAGATTGTGTGTGGACTTCTGGGATGTAAATAGAGATTCACTAAAGGACCACTATCCACTTCCTTCCATGGAGAAAATCTTGCAAGTAGTGGTCGGTTCCAAAAGGTTCTCATTGTTGGATGGTTACTCAGGATAAAATAAGATAATAGTGAAAGAAGAGGGTCAGTTAAAAAAACCTTCACTACAAATTGGGGCACCTACACTTATAGGAAGATTCCATTTGGAATGTCAAATGCTGGAGTGACATTTCAATGAGAAATGTGTGACATTCAAGGGGCTAATTAACAAGATAGTGCTTGTTTATCTTGATGATATCATTGTGTTTTCCAAGAATGCAACATACCACCTCTTTCACCTCAGGAAAGTGTTCCAAAGATGTAGAAAATTCAAAGTGTCCTTGAATCCCAAAAAATGCATATTCTTGGCTCTGGAAGGAAATATCTTAGGCCACATCATTTCAAAGGAAGGGCTAACCATTGATCCTAAAAGATTTGGAGCTATCCAGGCACTTCTATTTCCAAGCCACAAGAAGGCTCTTCAGATATTTCTAGGGAGAATCAACTTTGTTCAGTATATTTTTTCTTGACTTTTCCACTCTTGTCAAGCCATTAATAATTATGTTGAAGAAGATCCTTGCGTTCAAATGGATAGTTGAAAGAAAAAAAGATTTTTGAGGCAATCAAACATGCAATATGTCAAGCTCTGACTCTTATCAACCAATATTTCTCCAAGGATTTAATGATATATGCCTTTGGTGGATCAGATACAATCTCAGCCATCTTGGTACAAATGAATAAAGAATGTTTGAGTAGCCCATAGCTTTCTTTAGTCAAATCTTGGAATACTATGAGGTGAGGTAATTTTTTATTAAAAAGCATGCCCTCGCCATTATAAGAAGCCTGAAGAAATTTAGACACTTGGTCTCAAACAATAAGATTCAATTGTTAGTGTCTCATGCCGGGGTCAAAGACTTTCTTCTGAACAAAGGATTTGAATGATAAAAGAGGAGGTTGTATCACCCATGTGATGGAGTATGATATTGAAATCAATGTGACCAAGCTGGTCCATGGAAAAGGATTGTATGAGTAGCTAGCTTATAATCAGCATAGTGAGACAAACAACAAAGAGCAAGTTGTCCTAGTACTACAAGAAAACCAAGAACAACTAGCTGATGATGTTCCCATTCCTTGTTGAACTTAAGATATGGTGCATTATCTTCAAACTATTCTATACCCTCCAGAGTTAAGAAAATAAAAAAGAAGGTACTTCATATTACAATCCATTTCGTATGCTCTCATTGATGACATCTTATTCAAGAAAGACATGAATGGAGTTCTCCTAAGGTGTGTCCTAAAAAATCTAGGTTGAGAAAGTACTGCATGAGTTCCATGATGGAGAAGCATGAGGCCATTTTGCTCCATGAGTAACAACTCTCAAGATCATGAAAGTTGGTTACTATTAACCCACATTGTTCAGTGATTGTTACAACTAGATTAAAAAGTGTAAAAAATGTGCATTCTTCACAAGGAAAGATAAGCTAGCAACATTTCCCCTTCATCCAATATCAGAGGATCATCCTTTCATGCAATGGGGTCTAAACTTCATTGGGGTCATCAATCCAGACTCGAGCCAAAGCCACAAGTGGATACTCACAACTATAAACTATTTAAGCAAGTTGACCAAGGCAATTGCACTCAAAGAGGTGAATGAATCCAACATACTGGACTTCTACTAAGGGATAGTGACAAGGTTTGGTGTGCCTGCTACTATCATATATGATAATTTTGTGGCATTTCTTGGCACAAAAATCACCGAATGGATTGTTAGAAACAGAATATATTTCAGGACTTCATCTAACTATTACCCTCAGGGTAATGGGAAAGTAGAGTCCACAAACAAGAAATTTTTGAGAATCATAAGAAGGACTCTTGATGAAAACCAGAGGAACTAGCACACAAAACTCAAATCATCCTTGTGGGATGATAGGATAACACCAAAGAGGTCAACAAGAAACTATCCCTATAATTTGTTCGAGGGGAAAGAAGTAGTGTTGTCCATATCACTGGAGATGCCGGTGTTGGAACTCATGAAGCAGCTAGATTTTTCTAAGTTTGAACCTATGGAAGTCATGTATGCGGAACTCATGGAGTTTGAATAAAAAAGAGAACATGTAATGCAAACCATGGAGAAAGGTAAAGCATTGATCAAGAGGAACTTTGAAAAGAAGGCCAAAGTAAGGAAATTCCAAGAGGGAGACTTCGAGCTAAAGTGGGATGCAAATTGGGTAAAACCGGGAAAGCATTCCAAGTTTGATGCAATATGGAGTGGTCCATACATGATCATAGAGTCCAAGAGTAACAATGTTTTTCCGATTGGCCAAATTGGATGGTGAAGAATTACAGATTCCAGTAAATGGAATTCAACTCAAACATTGTTAATGAAGGAAAACTTCTCACCTTTATGTATATTAATTTAGGATTTCCATTCCTCTAATTGCTTGTGCACATTGCTTTGTTGTTAGAATAGATTTTCAATTTCTCTAAGTTCCTTGGGCACACATTCTATTGCTTCAAGTGTCGTCCTTGTACATTTCATCGTGCTTCAAAAAAGATAAATTGAAGTAAGGAGCTCAAAGTTGCAAGAAATAGTGTTATCCTCAAGAAAATTCAAATGCAAAGAAACTAAAATCAGATTAAGGAGCAGATTTCAATGTTCTCGTTATTTTTCTCCTTCGGATCAGTAGTCGAGCTTCTTATGCCTCTTACAGAATCAGAAAGTTAGTCTCGAGATAGGCTGGGTGTTATGGCAGATGACAGGTTTTAGTGTTTCGCTTGTGACCAATTGTTTGACCTCACAGTAGTGTTTTCAAGCAACTCGAGAAAGAAATAAAATCATAACTTAATAAAGTTCCATGATGTCTAAAAACCAGCGTTTGTCTCGTTAATAAAATCAGTTGTTGTACTTCATGTTGGTAAAAATCAGAGATTGGTGAAGTTTTATATACAGTTCCGCAGGTCAGAATTGTAGAGGGAAAGAATAAAGAATTCAAATTCAAATAAATTTTCCACTCTCACAAAATAAATTTTAAGATTTTCCTTACAAAATATTGGGGAATTCAAGCAACATGTACAAGTATCAAGCAAGGTTCAAAGTGGCTTAGGGATGCATATTTTCAATTCAAATCAATTTTGGATGACCATGAAGGACTTTGTGATCAATGGATAGCTACAGGTCACTGGTTAGCCCCATCTAGCAGGCATATGGCCCTGCGAGTCACCAAAATTCTTATCCATTTTCACCCCTCTGGGTGAAAATGGAAAACAGGGAGCCTTGCATGCAAGCGATGTCAACGAGAGAAATAGGTCAATTGGCCTTATGTGGGAAAATTTCAATGTTCAGGGCATCATCAAATATCTGTGAAGATTGGAAAGGCAGAAAGTGGGACCCACTTGCAGCAAAAATGGCCAAAAATATGATAACTTACCTAAAGACACCTCTAAGAACTTTGCACAACCCTGGGGCACTGAAGGATCAAAAATTTGCAAGGATTTGGAAAAGTTGAAAAGTTTCCTTTTGGTCCCAGGAGAGCCCGTTGAGTTGACAGCCGAGCTAATCCCTACTCGGTGATTTTTAATGCATCGAAGTGAGTTAATTGTGCTTTGGTATCAACCGAGAAACTCCTTGTGAGATCTGAGATAATTTCATGCAACATCGAGTTATTGAAGGCGCCGAGCTTTGCACATGCAAGTGAGCTGAGTTGTGAAACAAAGCAAGGCCAAGATGTCCCAATGTTGACCATGGCAAGTGTAGGGAATCATGCTATACACTACAGAACTAGGCTATTTAAAAGGGGTGAGTTGATTGAATATCCACTAAGCCCATGAATTTAAAATACCATGTTGGGTTGGCTATGGGCGAGTTGTCAATAGTCATACCCTGACTTGTTGCATTGCCATATACCTAGCTCTACATCACAAAGGAAGACCGAGCCCATCCGACTCACCCCAAAACTTTACAAGGAGTTAGGGGGACATTGAATATTGGGTGAGGTATTCACGAGAGTGATCTTTGAAGTAAATTTGTATAGTCACCGAGTCGCAGGACTACGGGCACCAATGATGCAGCGAGAGATAAAGGAGTTGGCTAGTATATAAGGACCAAACTCATTTCGAAAGATGTAGGTGGACCATTTCAAAATAGATGACGGGAGGGTGAATGCCGCAACATCTGCCAAGGATCAACAAGTGGTAGTACATGTATGGAAAGCTTAGGATTCAACTTGATTGAGCTATGGAAAGAGCGGTGAAGGCTCAAGATGGATCAAACATGGTGGCAGACCATTCAATGAAATCCTACACTAAATGAATGCAAATGGCTTGGACCTCATAATGGGAAAATTTGTTGATTGCAAAGATGCTGAGATTCAAATATTGGCAGGTGAATTCAATACTTACAAATGTTGAGTCATTCTCTACAGGAGCGTGAACTGATTGACATTTGGCAAAATCATGGAAAAGTTTTAATGATGGCTCGGCGAGCCATCGACGAGTACCCGAAGGATGAAGTGCAAGATCATCGCATCATCAGGGTATTGGAGGCCCAAGAGGGTCAGGATTTCGTGCGGTCAAGAGGGGTGTCGGGAACCCAATGCGGGTCCACAAGGGGGCTTGAGAGTGGCTTCAGGCCCAACAAGGGCATGTAAGACATGTTGTGGATGAAAGCATTGATGCGGGACCGAGGATAATTGGTGACATGAGGCCAGAGATGGAAAGGGATCCCTGTGTAGGGAAAATTCTCAGATAACATTGGCATGGTTCTCGAAATGTATCATTAAGATGGAAAGATTAAATGACATGGTTACACACGACCACGTGGGTCCTGAGTTAACAAGAAGGTGAAGTGGGGGTCCTCAAAAATTTATTTAATATTTTTTCCATAAAATAAATAAATAAAATATGGTTTTGTAATTTAATGTGGAGAGTTGGATAAATAGGTCAGTTGGCCAATCAATATAGCCCATTGCATAAGAGCGGTGGTTGATATGAATGTAAAGGGCCCATTATACAATGACATTATAAAAATACATTAACCTAAAAATAAATGCCAGCTCGGTCGAGCTAGCCAAGCTAGCCTCCAAGCATTGAATGCCTCAAACACACTCAACCCCCCTTCAAGCATAAAATGGTGAAATCGGTGGGCCCAAACCAAATTTAAATTCCTTGGATTTTAAAATTATGCACAAACATTTAAAAGTGGGAAAGAATTAAAATTATTGTTTCCAGCAACCAAACTTAAATGCTCTATCTTGTAACAGAGAAGTTAATCCTGGAGAGCCAAAATAGTTGCAGTCACTCAGGAAGCCGTAAATTTTGCATTTCTTAAAACAATCATGCAAAAGTGGACTCATTGGAATCGTGGCTCCGATCTCTACCCTTAGAAATAAATAAATTCAGCAATTGATGGAGTTTCAGGGGTAAATTTTGTAGAAAAATATTTGAATTCAGAATCAACACTTTCAGGTGGTTGGAGATGCAATTAATGAGCATGGGTAACCATTTTCCTTCTGCTGCAAGTTATGAGGCAGTATGGGATAGATTTTGTAGGTCACAAATCATAATTTTCACTCACTTTTGGTACCTTGCAAATAAGTGGAAGGAAAAATCCAAATTTGCAAACAACCTCTCTCTCTCTCTCCCCCCAATTTTCCTATAAATTGAAGTGTTCTCTCATTTAAGAAGGGAGGGATTCACTCTTGTAACAAAATTCTGCCATTTTTGTTTTGAAACACCAATGTTTTGTAGGCCTTCATATTGGACTTCTTCCATGTTTATCCAGGCGTTTCTCTTGCTTTTTGAATAAATTGTGCATATCAATGAAGCAGTAGATGCAAATTTTTGGATCTTTTCTTCCCTTGTCTGTGTTTATTGCATTTTATTGCCTCTTTATTGCATTTGTAGGTGTATTATGTCCCTTATTAACTTTACAAGGTCTATTATTTTTATGTTTTCATGGAAATGATGTTGTGAATGTTGTTGTTAGATTGTGGAGAATTCTTCTCATTCTCTCTAATCAGAGTTTCTTTTCATTTTCACACATTATAGTGTTTTTTCTAGTACCTTTTCTTAGTGCATCACCTTTGTTAGAGTATTTTTCTCTTACTTTCATGTTTTTTCTCTTTCCCTGGTTCCTTAGAAATTGTAGGATAGAGATAGTTAGTAGTTTTCCTTCATTAGAGTAGCTATTGAATTAGATTAGGAAGAGGAACCAACCTTCTCTAAAGGTCTATCTCAGGTAGCAAGTCCCACAACTCTGAGATATTACCCATGTTACCTAGTCACATTGCTTTCCTAACTCACTCACATGCTAAGAAATCAGATGGTATTATGATTTGGTGATAACACTAACCTAATCACTAATTATCTCCATCATCCTCATATCAATCCACACTATCATGTTCTTCCGCTATGGATGTGGTCACATCCTTGTCATTTCTAGATTCTTCCACATTATCACCACCTCTATCTAGCTCTCACCCATTTATATCATCATGTGATTCCATCTTTCCCACCAAGGATTCTATATCTTCATTTGATTCATTTACATTCACTCCCCTGATCACACAATCCATTACTTCATCTACATTCCATTTTTCATCAAATAAGCTGGAACACATCACTTCACTTGCCTTACAAACTTCTTCAACATACATCTCACCTCCTTCCTCACCACTCATTCAAGAACCATTTTTACTTGTGGCACCTTTGTTACATCATATATCATCTATCACAGTCATTTATACTCATATTAAATCTATTCCCCATCATACATATCTTCATGTTATTTCATATCTTCCTCACAAGCCACCTCTGTGTGCTCCCATTGTTGCTCCTCGTTTATATCTTTGCTTCACATTCACCATCTTGTATCCTACACCACTCATTTAAGCACCATTTCTATTATCAACTCCTCCTTTTGAGTTCACATCATCTATCACACCCACATTCCCTTTTGTTCTTACACATGGACCTCATAAACCTCCTCCACATCCAATTACACTTTCTAATCATTCTGATTTTCTCCCACATTATATTGTGGTGGACATGTCATCTTACATATCGTTTCCTATTTCACATCATCCTATGCTTATCACACCCATTCATCAAAATATCACACCATTGACTATTACATTTTCTCTGGACATCACTATATTCTCCACACCCCATCAAACTTATATCACCCCCTAACACCATGCTTCATAACACTTTACGATATACGATTTGTCTATTCTACTTTTCGTGACCAATAGACATTCTTACACATCCACCACATTCATCACCTTTCGTGTGTGTTTCATTCCCACACTCATGTTCTTCACACACTACCATTCGGTGGATTTTAGTCAGAAATATTGCTTCACTTATCATCAACATCATCCCCATACCTCCAATCATCTATTGCTTGCTTTTGTACATCACGTCCCTTCTTCATCTAGTCCATGCGTCGACTGGGGGACTTTAATTTGGGCTCACTATCACATTCTACATGCTCTATACATTATTCTTCTTTTCATCGGGCATGGATTTGAAACACAACCTAATTCTTCACACATCTTGTTCTATCATCATTTACACATCCCTGCAAAGTTAAAAATCTTTCAAAAATCTAAAAAACTCAATATATTTTTAAAATTTTGCAATAGATAATGCTTTATCATAGATGTTCTTCCACATTCGCTTCATTCATATTTCATTCCAATTATCCATTCACATTTCATTTACAGTTGTTCACATTCCATGTTTCAATTTGTTTCAAACCTTTTATTGAACACTTTGATCATCTTGTTGTCACATTTCGTGAGTCAATAGTCTCTACTAAAGTTGCTTGAACTTGGTCTCTCCTTAGTGAATTAATAAAATTTGTCCTCTTAGATATCCAAGCATGCTTCCACACTTAAAAACTTGCCTTGAAGACCCCGAGACATTATTTGTTGATGTTTTCCCACGTCATTTCCACAATCAATTCCACTCCCTCCACGAATCCACTTGTGGTTCTAAACCCCTTGGTAAACCAAGAGAGCTAAATATCATGTGAAAAAAAAATCAAAATAATCAATATCAAAATAAAACAACAAAATTCAAAAGAAATGAAGATCAATATCACATACTCTATCTTAGGGGTATTTACAGTATCTTTATTGGGGCTATGGATACCTGGTTGAAAATAGAGTAATACTGTGACTAGAGTCAGATATACCTCCGTCAAGGCTATAAATAGATAGATGGCGGCAGAGAAATGCATGGATTAGAATTTCCTTCCATCTCACTACTCACCAATCACATGTTTCAATTCACACCTACACGTTGGATTGTTTTTTCACTCACTATCTCACGGGTCTTCATTTTACGCAATCAATTAACTCTCATGTGCACACACGGGATCTCAATGAGTCACAGGGCTAGTATTTCATCTTTTCTGGTTTATACCGTGTTCAAGCTTCTATTTTATTGTGTTTTTTTTCTCATGTCTCATGTATTTAGGATCTTCAAACATTCACCAATACTCTTGTGGCACAACCACCTTTATTGCACTTCATCATCACTACCAGTACATTTGCATGCTTACACTCCACTTCATTCAAACTGATCATTCCATGGCATCCACTACCTTCTACACATTTTTTATTTAATTCATCATTATATTTATTCATTTTTTATTTTTATCACATGCATATTGCACTTGTTTTCACACTTTTACCATTTTCCTACTTTGTCATTACTATCAAAAACAAAAAAGATCATGCAGCCCTACCCTAACTCTCCCCCACCCAATTCAACTTACCAAAATGGCCTAGCTACCCTGAAATATGACCAACCTACCCCCCAAACCCTTGTAATTTGCATTAGTGACTCAACCCTAAATCACCTAACACGTCCCAACCCCATCGCTCCATGAGATCCCCTTCCCTAGCTCAATCTTACAAATGACCGAGCTCGCAATCTCGACCCTCATCCCTCACAATCAACCCACTTCAACCCTCACCACTCAACTCACCCCCAAAGTGGTGAGTCACCCATGTGACTCGCCTATTCACCCTCGCAATATCCCATCGATCCTTTCCCCCGCATGCAACTAAGTAGCTTTCTCTCCCTTTCTGTGGCTAGGCTCACCGAACTGCTTCCTCTCTCATTCTACAACTCCCCTCCATCCTCACGAGTTACACAACCCACCTTGTTGATTCACAACTATGAATCGCCACCTATCTCATTCTAACCCTGCTCTTCCTATGACTAGGTTGTAATTTCTGACACAAAAATAATTATAAAATTTGGTTGCATAGTAGTTTCAATTACGATTGTGTTGTAATTTTATTTAGGTAAAAACTTAAAAACACATTTTTTTTTCTTAATGAACAAATCAGGAATCAACCACACATTTTATTATAGGTCCATATAAGGTTAAATACTCGTCCACATAATTGTTGGAAGTTCTTGGGTAAAATCCCTAAAACGCATTGTGAGGAGTATCACATGAATGCCAAAGTAGTTGACACATTGAGGGAACTTGCTAGACGAAATGGGTGCTTTCACCTACCTGACTAGTACGCCCATGAGGATTAGAGAAAATATCATCCTTAGTGACTACCCTAGTTTGATTGATTGAGAGGAGTAAAATCCATTTTGGTTAATAAACGAGGGTAAAAAAACATTTGGCGACTAGAAATTTTCTAGTGTACCGTGCTCATTTAGGTAACTCTTGGTATTTAGGGACATAACCTTTTATAGGAAGCCAACAGACTGAACCCCTTTATTCCACCTTGAGATAAACAAATATCAAAACATTTTCTCTGAGTTGCACCTACGACTATTTCTATTCTTCATAGACCATTCTTACTTTGTTGTATCTATTTCTGACATCTATTTTGAGCTCTGATTTTCCCATTATTAGTCTCAACGTGACTGTACTACAATTTCCACACCCCAAATTTTTTTAAAGTCATTTATAACTATAAATTACATGTATCCTTCTAAATAATTCATTTTTCATTCTTTTACGATTCTTGATTTATCTCAGACTCAGTCCCAACTGCGACTGACCTACGATTTTCTTGTTGTACCATCTTGCTGAATTCTTCCACTTATGTTTCCAAGTTGTATTAATTTTCATTTCCCGTGGATTATAGTCATTTCCATATTTATCCACACTTTAATTTACTTCATCAACACCTTCTTGATTGCATTATTAAGCTTGAGTCCTAACACTTGGGGGGAATTTTCCATGCACCTATTTATCATTCTATTTACAATGAACCTATTCACCGCATGGTACCGCATCATCCTTATCTACCGCATTTCAAATTTCCCACTTTTGAAAAATTTTATGGCATGAAGGATCCCCAACAACACTTGTATCTCTTTTACAACACATGTCACCTTATCCAACATGATGACACTTTATTCCTACACACTTTCCCACTTCCACTTGTTGTTCGCACACTTGATCGGTATCCATGCCTCCCACAACATAGCCTTTACAATTTCACACAACTTTTGGATACCTTTTTATGTCACTATGTCATCCATATTACACCCCAAGTAATGCTCCTTGACATTCACATGATTTTCCAATTCCATAATGAGTCCATTATGAACTTTGTCACATTTTGGTGTACTCTTGTTCATCTCCTTTCATTTCCACTCCCGTAATCTGACCTCATTGACCTCTTTTCCAAAAGTTTCATCCCTCATCTCCCACCACTTATAAATTCACCCACTATGCACCTTTGATGAGATTGTGCACATGGCACAGTGCCTCGATGATGTCCATCTTGATCATCCTCCCTCCTTGTTGTTTGTTTCCATTCCTCTGCCACTTGTTGAACCATTACACTCCAATGTTCACAATGTCATCCAATCATATCCTCTTCACACTTCATCACCTTCGACACCCACATCATCACATTCATTACATTCTCCTAGGGATTTTAGATTCATCCAACTCCCTCGCAAATTCACTCCATTGATAGAGTCACTTTCTTCTATTCTCCAAAATTTTCTTGACCAATCTCATCACTCTCCCTCCCAAACTACCCCCGTCATTGTGGTGCTTCTCCCCTGAAACATGTGCCTATCACCATATTGATGATCACCCCACTTAATCTTAACCTAAACTCTACAATATAATTCAATACCTTCTCGAAAAAGGGGGCATTTTGATTGAACCACCATCCCTTTCACCTTCATCTACTGACACCCATCCAATAACTTCATATAATTCTATTCCCAATTCTTCTCCATGTTTCATGTATCACTCATTGGGTCCATCATTTAACACGATATCACAATCATCATGTAATCCTAGTGTCTCATCATTTAAATACAACACTTTCCAATCCACTCCATCACATGCTTCCACCTTGGACTCAACACCAGCATGCTCACCTAATCACTCATTATCTTCATCATCCTCGTATCAATTTCCACTATCATATCATTCCGCTATGGATGTGGCCACATCCTCATCCATTCTAGGGTCTTCCACATTATCACCACCTCTACCTATCTCTCACCCATTTATATCATCATTTGATTTCATCTTTCCCATTACAAATTTTACATCTTCATTTGATTCACTCACATCCACTCCCCTTATCACACTATCCATTACTACATCTACATTCCACTCTTCATCATATAGGGTGTCAAGCATCACTTCACCTACCTTACAAAATTATTCAACATGCATCTCACTTCCTTCTTCACCACTCATTTAAGCACCATTCTTACTTCTGACACATCCATTACATCCTATATCATCTATTACATTAATTTACGCTCATCTTCCATCTATTCGCCATCATACATATCTACATGCTCTTTCATCTCATCCTCGCAAGCCAGCTCTGCGTGCTCCCATTTTTGTACCTCCATTGTAAATTTAATTCATATTCACGTTCTTGTCTCCTACACCACTCATTTAAGCACCATTTTTTATTATACGCTCCTCCTTTTCAGTTCACATCATCTATCACGCCCACACACCCTTTTGTTCTTACACATGGACCTCATAAACATCCTCCACATCCAATTACAATTTCCAATCATTATTATTTTCTTTAGACATCACTATATTTTCCACACCTCATCTGCTTGATATCACCACTAACACCACGCTTCATAATAATTTATTGTATACCATTGGTCTATTATCCTTTCCTTGACTACCATACATTCTTACACATCCACCACATTCATCACCTTTCTTGTGTGTTTCATCCCCACACTCACGTTCTTTACACATCACCATTATGTGGCTTCTATTCGGAATTATTGCTTCACTTATCATCAACATCATCCCCATCCCTCCAATCATATATCACTTGCTTGTATACACCATGTCCCTTCTTCATCTAGTCCCTACGTGGAATGGGGGGACTTTCATTTGGTCTCATTACCACATTCTGCATGCTCCATACATTTAACTTCTTTTCATTAGGCCTCAATTTTAAACATGACCTGATTCTCCATACATATTATTTTATCATCATTGACACATCCCCACACAACTAAACATCATTCAAAAATCCAAAAAAATCAATATATTTTAAAAAAATTGCAATAAACAACGTTTGTTCATAAATGTTCTTCCACATTCGCTTCATTCATATTTCATTCCAATTCTCTATGCACATTTCATTTACATTTCGTTCACATTCCATGTTTCAGTTTGTTTCACAACTTATGGTGCACACTTTGATCATCTTGTTGTCACATTTTGTGAGTCGATAGTCTTTTCTATAGTTTCTTAGCTTGGTCTCTCCTTACTTGGTGAATTAAGAACAATTTTCCTCTTAGATATCCACGCATGCTTCCACACTTAAAAAACTTGTCTTGAATACCCCATGGCATTATTTTTTGATGTTTTCCCATGTTATTTCCGCAATCAATTCCACTCACACCATGAAGCCACTTGTGGTTCTAAACCCCTTGGAAAATTAAGAGAGCTGAATATCATGTGAAAAAAGAATCAAAATAAGAAATATCAAAAGAAAATTTCATAATTCAAAATAAATGAAGAGCAATATCATACACTCTCTCTAAGGGGCCTTTCCATTATCTCTACTAAAGCTATGGATGCCTAGCTATAAGTAGAGAAATACTACGACTAGAATCAAATGTACCTCCGTTGAGGCTATGGGAACTCGACTAATAGTGGAGAAATGCATGGATTACAATTACCTTCCATCTCACTACTCATCAATCACCTATTTCAATTCAAACCTATACATTGGCTTGAGTTTTCACTCACTATCTCGCGGGTCTTCATTTTAAGAAATCAATTAACTCTCACACCCACACATAGGATCTCGATGAGTCACACAGATATTATGTTTCCTTGTCTAGTTTAGACCTTGTTAAATATTTCATTTCAGTGTTCTTGTTGTCTCATATATCATGTCTTTGAGATCATTAGGAATTCAACAATACACTTGTGGCACAACCATGTTTCTTACACTTCATCATCGTTATCAGTACATTTGCACGCTTACACTCCACTAGACTCAAAAAGAGAATGACTAGGCCTCTACTGCCTTTTACACATTTTTGCTACTTCATCATTACATTTCTTCATTTTTGCTTTTTATCACATGCATATTGCACTCGTGTTCACACTTTTACCATTTTTTCATTTTTATAAAAAAAACTCACACAACTTTACTCTAACTTTCCCCCACCCAAATCACCTCATCTGATGAGTCACCTTAGTGACTTGGAGAGATGGCCTAACTACCTTGCACCCCAACCAACATATCCCCCCCAAACCCCACCAAGTTGCATTAGTGACTCAAACTTAACTCACCTAACACATCCCAACCCCATCACTCCCTGAGCTATCTTTCCCTAGCTCAGGTGTGCTCACAACCAAGCTCGTGATCTCCACCCTCATCCCCCGATCTACCTGTTTTAACCCTCACCAATCAAATCACCCCCAAAGTGGAGATTCACCCATGGTAATCACCCGTTCATCTATGTAATCCCCTGTTGAGCCTTCCCCTCATGTGATCCTGAGTAGCTCACTCTCCCCTTCCTCGACTCGACTCGCCAAGCTACTTCCTTTGTCAACGTGTAACTCCCCTCCATCCTCGCGAGTCATGAAATTCATCCCGATGAGTCACCCCTATGACTTGCCACCTAGTGTAGACACAAATTCACACTCTTGGGTAGATTTCTAGGTCCTAAAAAACACAATAGCATTCATATGATTCTTAAGCAAGAAAACTAGTAATTGACATCTATCTTTGGCCTTTTTTGCTTTGCTTCTTGTTTTCTATTTGGTCTTACACACCTGACAACTCAGTCAATATTTTAATTATTTATCTTTTATGGCTCCAAACACCAGCTCCTAACCAGCAAAGGAGCACTTAGGCACCCCTATCCCCTATGGGCACCCATGACCCTTTCTTATCTTACTCACTCCTTTTGGGTCTCTTTTATCTTTTGGGAACCTATTTCACTTATGGCGCGGCCTTCCAGTTTTCAATTACAAAATTCAAACAAGGGAATCAGATAAATACATAGTTATGTGTTCAAAATCAAGTACCAAGAACTAAGCATATACTATCATCACCTAATCTTAAATTTAAAAGGTACCTAAAGCACTCTAAGGCCTCCACCTACCAATTCACTCAAGGGACAAGGATTGCAAATCTACATGCACAACATAGGAAGGGGAAGCTCATTATTCCATCCACACATTCTACTACATTTTTATAGCCCTCTATCAGGTGTAACTTACACAAGGGCATCCTAGGGCACAATTATTACACACACACACACCAAAACTACATGGAGTTTGAGATGTAGTGTAATGTTTTGTCGTAATTTCACTCTTGAGGTGACCGTCAGGTTTAATCTAACTCCCCATATTGGATCTTTCTTTTTAGATTTAATGTGGTTGGTGGGCTTGTGCAGGTGAACCTATGTATTTACCAGTTACAGGTACCTTTGGAGATCAAGGAGTGACACACAGGCGATCAACAAGGAATATTTACGACACTTGTATGACATAGTAAGAATCAGGTTCTGACCATTTTCAAAATCACGTGCACCTAGAAGAGGTCTTCGGCACCCAGGTACCCATGTCGTGTCGTGGGCTCTCATGTTCGTCCATATTCTTGCACTTAAGCATTGACGAAATTGTTCACTTCCTGTTTAGCATATTTACCAATCCAGAGAACTTCCAGATCAAGGGTAAATCAGCTAAGTCCTCTCTCCTTCCTATTTGCTTAGGGTTTCAAATATTACATCTTCGATTGCTTGTGTCATATATGTATCTTAGCATTTATTATCATATGTGACTCTGCAATATTAGATTTCTTTCAAATTAGATTTTATCATTTGGTGAACCCATCACTCGAATCCCTCCTTATTTCTAGGGTTTTCTTTTTATGCATGTCACTCGTAGTGGTTGTTTTAGTTATTTTGTGTACCTTGAGCTTCCTCCCTTTATTCGTAAATCTTCTAGGTCCATGGCTAGATCTGATAACCTCAAGGCTAACTCATAGAATTTTCCTCTAAAAATACGTTGAAACCTCTAATAGCAAATAATCATATGATGAAGACACTAATGTTGATCAAGAGAAATTAGACAAGCTTACTAATTTTTGACAAGCTATGTGTATCAATCCTTTGCATCTTCCGTATGTTCTCAATGTTTTAACTGTTGCTAATCACTCTCGAGATGTTGTTTATGAACCTCTTGTAGGTTCCTCTTCAGATGTCATGACCTCCACCCAACCCCTTCACATTCCTAATACCATTCCTAAAACTACCGATCCCCTCCTTTGCCCCAATGCTTCTAATGCACAACCTAGTTCTTCTTCCGGTACCCATGATTTGGTTTCTTTATATCAGGATCTACAAGTTCAAATCCGTCAACTTCAACTAGCTACTTCATATGTCTCTCCATCTCTTGCTTCCTCCTTACTTTTGCATACTCCTTTTGCACCCAGCCATTTCTACATATCCAGTTCCTCTCAATTTCCTCACCCCTAAGCTACCCAACATGAATGGCCATGGTGACCCTCAAGATCATCTCCATGCTTTCCATGTGGCATGTCTAGATTATGTGGATGATCATACATTACTATCTAATTTATTTCCTAGGAGTCTTCAAGATTATTCCATGCATTGGTTTTATAATCTACCTATTCATTTGGTAACTTCTTTCATGCATTTAACCGATGCTTTTCTTGTTCATTTTTTAATCAATATCAACACTAAGATCTCTTATGCACAACTGGCTCAAATCAAACAAATATCTAATGAGCATATAGAGGACTATGTACTATGTTATATGAACAATCTAGCTAAGATGACTAATGTGCTTATTGATTCAGAAATTCAAGATCTATTTTTTCAAAGCATATCACCACCACTTTAGGAGAGTGTTATCTTTGAGACCTCTCCTTTATTTGATAAATGATGTCATATGCTTAAATTACACGAAGTCAAATTTCTCTCTCTGGGAAAACTCAAATATTAGGATACTTCTTCATCATCTTCTAATAGGTTTCAATATAAATCAACATTCAAACCTTCTCCTAAGCCCACTAAAGCAAAGACAACTTTTAATGTCATATCTCCTCCTGAAAAGCTTTAATGGCAACCTCCAATGCATACTTTCACTAAATTACCATATGCGCCTCGATTTCTATTGCCTCAACTTCTCGAAAGTAATATAATCACTCTTCCACCACCACACAATCTTTATCCATCTTGCCCCTATGTCCACAATTATGATGAAAATGTTAAATGTGACTATCATCAATGCATTGGGTACTCTACCGATCATTGTGTCAAAATTAGGCATCTCATTTAAAATAATTCAATTAAGCTCCCTCCAGCATCTGATTATAATCCGATCAATGAAAACAAAAATCTAAAAAATATTTAATGACCCTTTGATTAAGCATGACACACAAACTTCTGATTCTTCTGCTAATCATACCTATCATGTTGTGCCCCCTCCTTCATCGGGTCCCCTTGATTTTCTAGTTGCTTATGTTGATGCATCACCACCAGTTATTAGATTTTTCGATCATGATTATCATGTAACATTTTCTTCAGATTCATTACACATCAATGCTTATATTGGTTCATACACTATCAATAACACCATGATCTATCTAGAGGATCTTATTAATGTATGTTCTATTGCATTTCATATGGCTATCAAATGTCCAAAATCAACCATTACATACCCATTTTTTTGCTCTTTTGGCTACATCAAGTTGCCCATTACTGTTGGGCCTCTTACTATGCTTGTGTCATTTATTGTGGAATCTTCCATGAAAAGTTGTGACATGTTCTTAGGACTCCCTTGCCTCTGTGTCACTCAAGATATTACCTCCATGAATCATTTGTGTCTTAAATTCATTTAAAATAAATAATTTGTCACTTTTAAAGGTGTTCCACCATGCACACCATTGTCTCTACCTCCCCTTGATGGCATTCTTCCATCAGTTTCAGTATTCTCAAATCTAAGGGACATTCAACGCCTAGTTCTCCTATTCACACACATCCTCCTTCATGACGTTGTTGACCTCATAGGTCCACTAGTCCATATCATCGACATAAGTCCCCTACTGGGGAATCCCCTTCACATAGGTGTCCATCACCTCCTCCATCTCATAGGTCTTTTTCACATAAGTGTTCACCACCTCTTGCATCGCATAGGTTTCCTTCACTGGTACATCACCACTCTCATACACCACCAATCTTAGAGCATTGTCACGTGCCTTTATCTCCTTGGACACCGGGTGGAGGAACCTTGCCCTTTACTCTCTTCGGATAGCTTACTTTCCATCATATACTTGGGGGGAATCACGCTTACTCCACCTTCATAATATCATCAATTGTCTATCATTTATACTATTACGCTTCGTGATTCATACTTCTTATTTCTAAGCATTCTTACACACATTGATACACACCTTGTATTGTCATCGCCTTATGAAGCACTCTAGTTCCATGGTTCATACTTGATTGTTGAGGGTATAAATATGAATTGAACCTCACATCATTCACTCTTTACACTCTACTCTTTATGTTCTATACTATCTGGCACATATTTTCAAACCATTTTCTGATGACACACTCTTGCTTTATGGTTCGTTCTTGATTATTGAGGGGTATTCTATAAATCAACCTCATCTCATACTAATCCACATCCACTGGGGGTCACACTACTCCTTCCATATTCACACATTACATACCATCCCATTCACACTCACAGCATATTGCATATCTTGGTTGCACTTACTCTTACTTGTTTATACTACTTACATGTACAAAACAAATTCCATGCTAAGTGGATACTTAGAATGTCAATATCTATTCTATATACATATTTGCATTCACTTGTTCTTTTGGAGTGAATGCAAATATGTATATAGAATAGATATTGACATTCTAAGTATCCACTTAGCATGGAATTTGTTTTGTACATGTAAGTAGTATAAACAAGTAAGAGTAAGTGCAACCAAGATATGCAATATGCTATGAGTGTGAATGGGATGGTATGTAATGTGTGAATATGGAAGGAGTAGTGTGACCCCCAATGGATGTGGATTAGTATGAGATGAGGTTCATTTATAGAATACCCCTCAATAATCAAGAACGAACCATAAAGCAAGAGTGTGTCATCAGAAAATGGTTTGAAAATATGTGCCAGATAGTATAGAACATAAAGAGTAGAGTGTAAAGAGTGAATGATGTGAGGTTCAATTCATATTTATAAATGCAAATTTATTACAGATCCTTTACATGTTGTAATTATGCTTGGCACTGTCCCTCTTACCCATCCCACCAAGGCTCCTAAGGGAATCTATTTTTTCATGCATTACAGGTGAAATCATTTCATCATATACTACTTCCTATTCTTATGAGCACACTACTTTACATTGATACATACATGTTTTGACATACTTTTTCTCTTTTTAACATGCTAGTAGGTGCTTCATGTGTAACATTTACCTTTTAGGACTATTTGCAACCATGGTTGTCTGTTACATCTTGTTCAAAATTGTTTGTTGTTGTATGACATTGTTTGTGTGTTATGCGTTATGTCTTGTTTGATCAATTGTATGCTTTTGACCACTTCAGCCTAATTTTCTTGTGACATTGTGAGCAATGTCCCATGTATAAAATCCACTTTTCACAGTCCATCTTATCTTACTACTTGCTTGTTACATTGTTTCCTATTACATGTTTTTTTTGCTACTAATCATGTTATTAGCCACTTTGTTCACTTCCGCCTTGGTTTATACCATGTGCATCCCCCTCCCCCCTGTAGGGATACCATTTCAGATCAGCATTAGGTCCTCTCTTTTAGGCCACACACTCCTACCAACGTCGCATGTACCCTAAACAAGGGGGGTGTACATTAGGTGAACAAATCACCCCATATAGTAGCTCAGAGCTACAACATAGTATAGTACAACACAAAATCAACATAGGTCACAGTTACAACACTGGCTCAGAATCAAACTTGGGTCAGAATCACAGCACAAACACCGCCACCTAGACTTATACAATAGTGCATGGGCACTTGTGTCCTTCCTTGGGCACTAATGTCCTAGGGGCACACAGTCAGTTTCTCAAATCAACATAGTTCACATAAGCCTTCAGAGAAATTTTTTAGTTACTGACACAATCCTCCAATAACAGAATACAATTTATCTCCTACATTCAGTTCAATTGGTATGATTCGAAAAAAATCAAGCACAACAAGAACAAAACAAAGACACATCATATGTAGTGGTGTTTATCGGCCAGAGTCATGGAAGAAGAGTAATACTATAACTCTCTCCCCAAAACTTTCTCTCAGCGTGAGATTACCCCAAAAAAAACTTGCACTTGGCATAAGATCGCCCAAAAAAATCTCTCTTCACAACAGTTCAGGATAATTTTATATCCATTTAAATTTTTCTACATCATGTTCATCCTTACAAGAAGCAACACCAATAAGCACAACAACAAGTACACCATGGTACAATGCATACGTTTCACTCCTAGGGTCACTTTATCTTCATAGTTTCCACGCTTCACTTGTCCACTCGGCACGTTTTTCACCACACACTCCACATGGTTATCAGGTACACATCTCTTATTTAATTTATGTCATCAATTATTCACTCAATAACATAAAGTGGGAGAAAATGTAGACACAAAATCACACACTTGGGTACATTTCTAGGTCATAAACACACACTAGCATTCATATGATTCCTATGTAAGAAAATTAGTAATTGACGATTGTCTTTGGCCTTTTTGCTTTGCTTCTTATTTTCTATTTGGTATTACACACCCTTCAACCCAATCATTATTTTACTTATCTATCCTTTATGGCTCCAAACACCAATGCCCAGCCAACACAGGAGCACACACGTACCCATGTCCCCTCTGGGTGCCCATCACCCTTTCTTATCTTACTCACTCCTTTTAGGTATCTTTTACCTTTTGGGCACCTTTTTCACTTATGGCCTAGCCTTCCAGTTGTCAATTATGAAATTCAAACAAGGGAACCATATAAATACATAGTTATGTGTTCAAAATCAAGGACCAAGCCCCAAGCATATGCTATCATCACCTAATCTTGCATTCAAAAGTCACCTAAAGCACTCTAAGGCATCCATCTAGAAATCCACTCAAGGGAAAAGGGTTGCAAATCTACATACACAACATATGAAGGGGAAGCTCATTATTCCATCCACACATTCTACTACATTGCTACATTTAGCTATAACCTGCTATCAGGTGCAACTTGCACAAGGGCATACTAGGTCACGATTCTTACACACACGCACCAGAACCACATGGAGTATGAGATGTAGTACAGCACTCGGTCGTAACTTCACTCTTGAGGTGACATTTGGGGTCATTCTAAATCCCCATATTACATCTTTCTTTGTAGATTTGATGTGGTTTGTGGGCTTGTGCATATGAACTTTTGTTTTTGTTGGTTATAGGTACCTTCGGCGATCAAGGATAAACACACAGGAGATCAAAAAGTAATATTTGCGACACTTGTGTGACATAGTAAGAATCAGGTTCTGACCATTTTTTACAGTCACAGGAACCTATAAGATGTCTTCAGCGCCTAGACATCCCTATCCTGCTATGGGCTCCCGTGTTCGTCCATATTCTTACAGTCCATAATTTATCCTGAGCATTGACGACATTGTTCACTTCTTATTTAGTATTTTTTCCGATCCAGAGCACTTCCAGATTAGGCGTAAATAAGCTAAGTCCTCTCTCATTCCTCTTTACTTAGGGTTTCAAATATTACATCTTAGATTGATTGTGTCAAATCTATATTTTAGCATTTATTATCATATGTGACTCTGTAATATTAGATTTAATTCAAATTAAATTAAATCACCTAGCTTGTCCCAACCTCGCTCTTCACTCTTCTCACTCACCCCTCCTCGTCCAACCCAGATCATCCTAGACATTATCCTGAGCTACCCTATCCCACCCTGTAGTAGCACGTGTGACTCCCTCATCCTTCCACCCGCCGAGCTATCCAGTGCCACACTCCCCTTTTCCCTCCACTTGTATAATCCTTGCATAACCCATATCATTTTCTCTTGCAACCGAGCTTACTCCCCCTGACAGCCCTTCCCTGACTTGCCCCGAGCTCCTCACCAAATCCCCAACCCCTTGAACCAACTCATTAACCCATCCATTTCAAACTTTCCAACTCACATGGCATCCAAATCAGCTCACCACTCAACTCAGTTCACACCCCTCATTCACTACTCCCCCAAATCACTCCCAACTTCCTCCCATCTCTCTCGTACTCGCGACCATGCTCAACCTAACCCCCGCACCAGGTGCTTCACCACGCCTCGTCATGGCATCCCTTCCCCACCCTTCCCTATCGATTCGTACATGCGACTCAATCGACATGCCTAACTACCTAGTCCCTGACATTCCACACATCACTCGATACACACAGTAACTCCCCTTTATCCCATGCCTAGCTCTCCTTGGCAAGTCACTTGCACGACTCACTGTGTTCCCCATTCCCTACAAGTCATTCAACTCCCCCTGCTTCACCAACTCACCCATCCTCCACGAGATCATCCTCCACTCCCCCACTACATCATTGTCATGACTCACCCACATCCGATCAACCCCGTTCACCCAAAATTTCCATGCAACTCACCAGCTCACCTATAACCCAGCTCGCTAACCAGCTTCCTCGTCAGCCAACTCACCTGTCAGCCAGCTCGCATGTCACCCAACTTTCCAGCCATCTCACTCACCAAGATCACCAACCAACTTTCCCTTCTTGCTCCTAGCCCTCCTACAACTCGTCCACCTCGATCATTCCCCACAACTCACCCAACTCACTATGTAGCTTGTCACCTAAGCCACAGTGCGTCACTCGTCGACTCGCCCGCACATCCCGTTCATCATCAACCTCAATTAACCAACTCGTCGCGACTTATCAACACTTTCATGCACTCTTATACATACCCTTACACATGACTAGGGCAACATTGTCGTTGTTTTTCCTCTGCATGCCTTTTTCAAAGATCAATTTCTCTCGTCTTCAATCGCCACTTTTCATCTCGCATTACATTGGGGCAATATGCGGTTCCTAAAATTTTCACTTAAGGGGGGAATCATGCACAACACTTCTCATTCGAATCTATGAAAATCAATCAACATTCGTCAATCGACCGAATCTATAGTCTCTTCTTCATGAAATCTACCTATCGATCCCTTCACAAATTCTGACAGAAGTGGCCCGTCGATCACATTTCCAGGTTATTGTCTATCCATTCAACCATATAAGCTTACGACTGAGGTAACCACTGTCATAAGGTTAGACGACCCCATCTTTTCTTTAGTTTTTTCATTACATCTTGCTTGCTGCAGCACACTGCCCAAAAGGGGGGAAAATGTAGACACTAGAAAATGCACCTTGCGCATAAGGTCCCTTATTCGAAAATACAAAAACATTATAAAACACAAAAATACCAAAAAAATAATAAAATGCCACAAAAATAGAGTTAAAAAACACCTCACCACTCATTTACTAACCCTCACCCACTCACATTTAATTTTGTCCATCCCACCTACCCATGTGCAGGCCCAATGCACTATGGACCCTATCATTGCAGCCATGTGTGTCCTACTCTCATATGCACTCCAAATCTATAAAAACACCCTCACCCCCTCATTTCAACAGTTGGATCTTAGTGTATAAAGACTATACTTGAGTTTTCTTACTCTCTTGCTTGCATATCTCAGTCTTGCAGGTTTTAAAGAAGAAAAAATGAAGTGAAAAGGATATACCCAACTTGCTACAACACTATTCTAGAAAAATCTCAACACAAGAGGGAATCACAATTGTGATTGGCTTGTGATATCTATATGACTCTCGGTAAAATGAAACTGTAATTATCATGTGATCTGAGTCAGGTATAATTGTCATTTTTATTTACTGTTTTTGCATTGTACATCAACAAAATTTCTTTTATCTCCTTTAAAGGGTTAGGGATCTAACCAAGGCAGGTCCACTAACCACAAAAAATAACTAACATTTTCCAAGTGTGCTTGTGTGCATGTTTAGATCCAAATCTAAAGAGTTTTACCCACTTTATTTAATAAAAGAAATTACAATTGTCCCTCTCTTAACAATGGCATCATAAGCCCATTCTATTTTAGTAGCATTCATTTGGTTATTATTTGAATAATCAATCTTACATGTGATCCAAATCTAGGCATATATTTCCTTGTATACATGTGCTATAAACCCCATATCGGCTACCACCTCCTTGCCCCGAAGAAGGTTCTAAGTGATTCTCTTAACAAGTAGTGGAATCTCAAGTCCATGGATGGGGTTTGGGCTAGAATATTTCACATAGTTTGGAAAGTTGGAATTGAGCCTAGAAAACCCACTTTCTATGGTGCCTCTTATATCAAGGTTTCTCTATTGGAGACAGACTCAAACATATGGGGATCACAAACACTACTCGCCCAGCCTACCAATGACCAAAGTTGATTAAACATCTCTTTTGGTTTTGCCTGCACGTGTAGTCTACCTAGAAATAGATTAACTCCCTATTCCAACCCTTCATCCCTGAATTTTTCACCTAGAAAATGGTTCTTCTAGGGAGTTTCTTGATGCTCCCTATTAAATTCACTCTTTTTTGGCACATGTTTAGAATAGATAATCTCTTTAAAATTTGGAAAGATAAGAGTTTTGCTTGTTTTAACAACACTACTATGGATAGAGACTCCCTTTTCGCAAATAAAATCACTGTGATCTCCAATGTTATGCTTAAGATCTAGGTGCAAGCGAAAAAAATCCACCTGGAGGTGAAACACCTTCAATCCTTGCTCTTGCATAGGGGAATGTCATGTGCACTATCAGTGGGGTTCCTCCGGACTTGTCGTGCCATCACTCTCCTTTGCAAGGTTGTGGTTGGGTTTTTCACAGGCATCATTCTAGAAGTCAACGAAGCTCCGCTCCTTGTCGTCATTGTTCCCCTCTCAAGTCTTAGTGTCCTTCTCCTGCCCATAGTGGTGGTGTATTTGATCAGCTCGGCAGCCATGGTGGAAATGATGGAAGTGGGTGGGGTTCCCCTACTCAAGGGAAGTTCCTGCGTTTGACACCAGCCATCTCTCCCTACCACCAATCGTAACAACTTGAAGAAGAAGATCAACAATAACAGTAACACGATGGGTGGGTCCCATCCCTGACACAACTCATCACTCTCCCACCAGTGGATGGGGGAATAAGTCGAATAACTCTATGCCTCTTCCTCCTCCAACCACCATGTTCATTGTTGTTTCCTAGTTTTCTGTGGGCCTTTGTTTTTTGTGATGCCACTTGTTACTTGCACTTTTTTAAAAAAAACACACTTTTATCATACACTTGTATTTTGATGCTTTCATGAGGTGAGATGACTTCTTGTTAAGACCTTCTTAGCTCGATGTAATTTATATTTTAGAGTGTGACTCTTTCCACCTATTTTTTGTATGATTAACAATATATTATACATTTTTATTAATAAAAATATGCTTTTCAATTTTATTTTTTTAAATGTTAGATTTCACTTTAGTATTTAACATTACATTTAGACATTGTTAAATCAAAATATGTTGGATTTCTTGTTACTATTCAAAATCTAGTGAAATATCAATGGTTTCAAAATATATTCGATTTCATTCTATTATTTAACATCTACTCAAATATTTGGCCGATAGGCCTACCTAGAGTCAATTTTTTGTGTAATTGTTGTTTTTTTGTCATCGTCCTCATGCCAAACAGCCTGGAAATTAATTAATTTTTTGTGTAACTGTTGTTTTTCCATCATCGTCCTCCTGATTTTTCCCGCTTTCTAGAGATAAATCTTGTTTTCGCTGCCTCAGCCTTCACAATTCTCTCATCTTTAGACATAAATCTCGTTGTTGCTCTTGGTTTTTGTGATCCAAAAAATTGGTTTTTTTGTTGTGTGAAGAGAAATTTTGATTTTACTACCACCGCCTTCTCACATTTCTTGCCTCTAGGTTTTTCTGTCTTTTCCTCCACGGTAGGTCTGGTTTCCTTTCCTTAAAGAAAGAGAAAGACATTGTGGAAGACGTTGAGATCAATGAGATGGATTTTGTTTCTCCTGGCACGAAGAACATGATGATTTGGTTGTTGCTGCGATACAACACAATTTCGTTGGAAATTAATATTTTTCGAACTCGTCGTGATGATACCAGTACAAATCAAACAAATAATATGAAGCAATATCAACTTGATTTGGAAAAAATTATGCATAGTGAAGATACCAGACAACTACTATGATCAAGAATATACCAAACAAGTATGTCCTCTTTACTCCTCCTTGTTTTGCATTGAAGGTGTAGTGTAGTCTATTGACTGATCATAGCATATGTTCTATTTGTTTAGAGTCTAGATTGCTTGTGTATGCATATATATCAGAAATGTTTTGTCGATTTTTTACATATATAACTATTATTCATATAAATGATTTTATTAATCAAAAGAAGTAATCTCTTTTCTCATTCGTATGTTCATTGCAAGGCTTTATACCATTGAACATTATTGGTGTTGATTATTTTATGGTGCCTCTAACCATGTATTGGGGAATTGCCCTATGTTAGAAATATCTCAACTTTGTTTGATGTTGTTCTGACGAATATGTGGAAGTGTATTTGAAAATTTTCACATTGATCTCTATTATAGAGAAGCATTTTACTTATTTTTCTTTCTTTCTTTCAAATCATTGTAACCCATTATGCATGTCTTTCCAAATAAGTTATCTTAAAATTGTTTGGATATGTTTGGATATTTCTTCATATTTGTTGGCATGACTTCTGTGTTTTCTAATTTATTGGTTTCCAAACAGATGCCCTGTTTTCTATCATTAGAGTTTTTATTGTCATTTTCTACAGGTCTACTTCAATGGTGCTAATTCTAACTATTGACGAACACCATCGTGGAACATACGATTTTCTATACTTGCCAATCGATTTTAAGGTAAGATTCTTGCAGCTCAAAAAGACATCAAGCTAAGAACTTCAATTACTTACTGTGTTCCACAATTTTCACTAATGCAAAATCATCTAATATACTATTGCTTGTGACAGAATAAATGCAATGTTGGCTATGTGTTTATCAATATGACGGCTCCATCTCATAGTATTCCTTTCTATCAGGTATATTGCCTAATCATTCCTTGAACCATGGGAAAAAATTGATTTATAAAAGTTGTTGCACATCCTAATATCATTGTTTCTTCTTTCATCTAAAATTGTGAAGGTATCAATTACTTGGTCAATCGAAAGATTTTTGTTGAAAACCTAATGTCTCTGCATTTCTATAAATTACATGTTTAGGACCAGTACAGTATAAGAAATAAGACTGGTTACAGATGTTTAAGGTTTTTTATGTGATTTAAATGGTTATTTCGAAAACTCTATAATATATATTATTCACTGGACTAGTTCCCAATTCTTTGTTATGATTCTTGTCGATGCCATGCCCCAAATTGTAGCCTATAAATTGTTAGTGCACCACACTTGCTAATGCATAATGGGAATAGTTTTTATTTTGATATCCTGGAATTTCATTTGGAGTGGCATTATGCTTATGTGATTTAATGTGAAATTTGGCAATATTAAAACATCGATAGACTGCTAACAACATTCTTATTGATTTAAGACTGAAAAAAATGGGAGAAGTTCAAGACTGAAAAAGTCACTTCTCTAGCATATGCACGAATTCAGGGAAAAGCTGCTCTCATATCTCATTTTCAAAATTCCAGCCTGTTGAATGAAGATAAGCATTGTCGTCCTAATGTTTTTAATTCCAAGGCTGGGAATTAGGTACATTTGGTAATGACCCTTACTTTAATTTGTAATCTTGCAAGCTTTAGCCCCTTCGTGTGGTCCTGAACGACTTTATATGATGCCAGATAGTGATATTGATGAAACTTTAAATTGGTATGCTGAATTGAACTTCCAGGAAATACTTCCAATGGTATGCTGAATTGACCTTAAGGGGCATCTAATAAAATACTTTGGCGATGTAGACATACAACAAACCCTAACAGAAAATACAAATAAGGATGAATCTCTACGAAAAGGTGAGAATACTAGCAATGACAATGACTTCAGTGAAATTTCAAGTGTGGATTGAACCCGTGATGCAGCGGAGGTAATACTTTATTACATGAGATCAATCAATTTGTATAGGGTTACATATTTATCTCTGTGTGGAGGGGTGATTTTAACCCATAATGGTAGTGCTTTTAGGACGGTTATTAGCGAGAGCTCCGTTTAGCACAGTTCCCCGTAACGTTATGTTTATTTATTTTATTTTATTCTCGCTGCAATTATCTAGTTACTACTAAATTTACAACATTAACTTGGGTTTCAGCGTGGTTGATGCTCTGGATCTCAATAAAGTGCTTGTATTATTATGCAAGGAAAATGACAGGGGTGAAAGGCCGTTTAAGATGTTCCTCTCCATGTTCTGCTTTGGGTTTTGAAGGGCGTTTAACCCAGTTGGTGGGTTTGTCTGAAATGAATTTATTTTTTCCACTCAACTTTTATTTTGTTGTTAAATACACAGAGAAACAATCAATAGATACTTTTTGAAGCTCTACAATTCATATAATATATTTTCAACTAGAATCTTGTAACTCTAAGAAATAATTATATCAAATGCCCTTAAAAACAAATTTAAAATGTGTCCTACCTCTGCAAACCCTAAATTTCCGACATTAAACTTGTCTTATTAAGAAAATATTGATATGGTGTACATGATGAGGATAAATCTAAAATATTTATAACCTCCAATCCCTAAAATTTCATTGTTATACTTGTTATATCAATGAAATATTGATAAAAAGGCATACAAGGTGTGGGTGAGGTTTAATTATTGTGAAAGCTCCCAACACCAATATAATGTGTGCAAGCAAGTTGCCTTACTTACCAGTGATAATACACTAATTTTATTTCTATTATTGAAAATGAGAGAGTACTCTATTTGTATATATGCTTGATATGTGGATGGGAGACTAAGACCTATTTTAATATGTAGTAAACAAGAGATGTAGATACATATATATTTAATTATAACATTATATGTTTCTAAAAGACAAGTAGATTGAAGATTGGTAAAATAAGACATTCATTTAATGTGTAGTATAAGAGTATTTACTAAGCAATATTCCACCTACCATCTAACAATTAGATCAACAATAAGTATGAAAGCCATGAGGGGGAGCATTTTTTGTTGTTTGCTTTTTCTTGTAGGGGGCGATCTTTTGTCTATTTTTGTTATATTTTGTTGCGATTTTGCTGCAGTTTTGTTGTGGTCTTGTTGTGTTTTTGTTGCTCTTTTCGGCAGTTGCTTTGTTTTGTCTTAAGGGTGTCCTGCATTATTCTTACTATTATATCTGGGTGGTAAGACCCTTTATTTTGTTTGTATCAGAGTAGGGTCCCTCTCAAAAAACCTTTATCCTTAATAAAAATGTATTTCTTGTGAATTGTTGTCTCTTACGAGTTTACCAACATATGACAAATTGGCAACTCTACAAAAAAAACTTAATCATGCATCACACTATATTTATTTAATATTGTGAAATTGCAAGTGCCATGCTAGGGGTGCATGTCCAAAATATGGAAACATATAAATACAAGAAATTTAAAAGCATTACTTACTCTTCATTAATACTTCACAATTCTTTATTTTTGTAAAATCAAACAAATTATTGTTTATTATTAACTACTTCTAAATCCAATTTTATGACATAATCTTTCTTTGTAGAATCCAAATTGTCAAGAACACTACTATTATTAGTAACATATTTTCATAAATTCATTCATGGTCTATATCATTAAGTATGTTAATTTTTGTGCATTATTTATTTTACACTAGTAAATATTTTTGTATTCACCTACCACAAAAACTCATAGATGATGTTGCTATGAATAAATAATTACGCCATAAGGCGTATACAGTTGGAATGAGGCTTGCCATCTCTGACACCTCCGACGGTAGTTAATTATTTTTACAAATGCGTTGAAATTGGATGGTGGATGATAAGGCACGAGAAGATTTCAAGTTTCAATGCATTTATCAACATCCAATGAACATAAAGCATAGGGATTGTGCTTTCTGGAGGATGAAAATAGTCGTCAATTTCATCCGTTGATTCTAGAAACTCTTTCACAAGTCTCCACAGAGATTTGGGTGCCCTTTTCTGATCTATACTGTTGGAGATCATGGCAAGGGAAATGAATTCTCTCTGTGAAATCCTCCCTGCGAAAAGAATGTGGAGTCTGGGAGGAGGAGAAAAGCACCAGAACTTGCCCATAAGTGCACAAGATGAGAGAAATTCTCAAGGTGGGTTGAGGAAGAGGATTTTATCATCCTTCAAAATGTCTAGATCTCAGGAGAATCTCACTAAATATGGGTCTTCATGACCCTTTCACCGCAGCCAAACAATGCCATCTTCCTCAGAGGACACTACATTGCTCGAGAAATGGTGGGACTGGAGTTGGGGATGGCTCGCTAGCAAGAAGAAAACCATTTTCAAAAAAAATGGCCATCTGTGATGATGAAGACCTTATGTTAGGAAGTGACGACATATCCGGTTTCAGGTAGGCATTCTGTAAGATCAAGGCACAATTCAGGAAATTGGTAAGCAAGGGTCCAATTCACATATGATTCTTTCAATTATGCTTAGAACTTCAATGATGGACAACTGCAATGCTAAGATCCTATTAATGGAAAACGTTATTCTTAGTACTTAGATATGCATTTATTTTTTTGGGAATCTGTTTTGGAGCTTAATATATAAGGATTGTCCGATGATTTCGTAGATCTATGACCCAAATCAAGGATTCCATAAATCCTTGGAGAACCAGGTGATTTACTACCATTATGTACATGAGATAGCTTGGTAGTAGTGCTTGTTGAAATCATGATATTATGCGTACAATGTATGCGTGAGGCATCAATTCAACACCAC